>VIAB01008474.1:24550-37234 GCA_009801035.1 Oophaga pumilio
TTTTTTTTTTTTTTCTTACACCAAACTGGCATGAGAAAATGATTGCTGCGGGTGCATCCAATAATTATACAATACTATGGGTACGTGTAAAACATGGGATTATCGTCTGAGAGCAGTCCGTTTACTGTGGACACAGAATGGAGGAGATGGAGAAACTAAGTTCTCTATCTCCTCCGCACCTGTGATATGATTTTTCAATGCGAGACAATCTGATCACACTGTGGTGACACTCAGATCTGACAGTTTGATCCGAGAGACATTGGCATAATCTGCCCAATTCTCTCACATGAGTGAATCTGTGGCCGTGTAACCCCCCAGGAGTGTTCTGAAAATGGAGACCGTTTTTTTTTTTTTTTCCTCGGAAACTTACAAAATGGGTAAAAAGTATTCAGGAATTTATGGCAGGTTTAGATAATGAGGCCTTGTATTAAGGATTTTATGGTGGTTTTTGGAAGTTACGATAGGGAGATCATGACAAGTTCTGTGTATACTCTACCTGCTGGTTTTTCATAATTTCACTGCCGCAGAAGAGTATATAGTCAAGATTTGCTTAAATATACTAAATGTTCTTTTTCCATTAAGGTTAATGTTCGTGAAGAAATGGAAGAGTTTATTCCAAGAATGTTGAAGAGAAAGCAAGATAAAAGAAGGCTAATGAAAAGTTGTAAAGATCAGAAAATTTCTATTGAATGGGGGAAAAAATATATCAGAAGACTGATCAGATAGAAGCTCTTGAATAAATTAAGGCTTTAATGAATTGGTTGCATTGGGGAAGAATACACGAAGTTGAAAAATGAAAAAAATAAATAAAATAAAATAAATAGAAGAATGAAGAAAAGTTTAAAGCAAGAGTGTCGTAGAATTAAAAGAATCTGGAAGAATGAATGGGTCCTAGGTTAAGTAAATGTATGGTTTATGTTCCAGTGTCTGTATGATCAAAATAATAATTTTTGCATGATTTTAGTTAACAGAAAATTTGGATTTGGTCATATGGTTCAAATAGGGTATTGATAGCAAAAAAAAAAGTATCTTTAAGGGTTAAATGCAGTGAGTTAGAGGGCAGAGTAAACCGTAACCTAACCATTTTTGTTTTTCAGGTTTATATCATTTGTCTATCAAGCTAGGCATTTCTAAGAACTGCTCCATTTTTAATTTACTTTTGTTCTCTTAGGAGTCACGCTCTCGTTCCAAGTCTACCGCAGAGAGTGCTCCACGTGCCAAATCTGAAAGTCGATCTCGCTCGCGTAGTGGATCAAGAGCTTCCAAGCAATCGAAATCCCGTTCTCAGTCTAGGTCAAAATCTCGGTGAGTGAGATAAGTTTATGTATTGTAACCATGGTGGTGTGAAGCTTTAATGCTCCTAATTAAAAGGCAATGTGTATTTTAATAGTATTCAAAAGGTACTTGTGCAAATGGCTTTAAACAAGTAATCCAGCCACAAACCTTTCACCTATCCAGTGGTCCAACATTAGATCAGTGAGGTTCATACCAAGGGGATCTCCACAATTGTTAAAACACTGTCCCCTCCCTAATTTCACAGTATGTCCATTGGAAAGGATTCTGAATGGAGCAGGATTTGGGAGCATTGGAAACTGCTGTATCCAGCAGGGCTGTGGAGTCTGAGTCGTGAAATCTGTGTCCATTTTGGTGGAGTTAGAGACTGTATAAAATGGACCGACTCTGTATAATAAATTGGGTTCAGTAGTTCAGTCCATGATGTGCTGTAAATGTTTTCATAATTTGGGAAAGTTATAAAATGCTTAGGTACATGCTCAGTAGTGACCAGTGCTGTTGAGTCGGTGGTTTGGCTTACTCAATCCAAGGCACTGGTATCCAGTCATCAGACCTTTGGCGATCTAACACTTATCCCATAGATAAGGCCACAAGTATTTGTGGCAGAAATACTAATTTAATTACGTGTTTCCAAGATGGAACATCAATTTATTTTCTTAAAAGCCTCCCTTCAGCAAAACAAATGGACAGTGATCTTGGGACAGAAGGTAGTTACAGGTGGGTGTTAGTCAGCCCTCCCCCTGGGTGGAACAGGCTCAGATCCCAAGTTCACTTTTTGTATACACAACCTCTGCAAATTAGAATGTTTTTAACCCCTTTCCGAGGTTGGGCATAATATGCCCACGTCGGACTCTCCTGTTTAGTGCAGGCTCTTGTGCCGAGCCTGCACCTTTCCGGGCACATGTCAGCTGATCTATATAGCGGACATGTGCCTGCACCAGCTAGCTGAGGATGGAATCACGATCCAGCTGTTAACTAGTTAAATGCCACTGTCAGTTTCTGACAGCGTCATTTAACTTGCGCTTACCGGAAGCACATCCTTTATCCCGCCCATCGGTGACGCCGTCACATGAGTGCAGGTCACCGATGGGTCGGGATGGCAACTAGGTCTCCAGCAGACCTCTATGGTTGTCATAGCCAGATTGCAATGAGAGCCGCCCGGTGGTTGGCGCTCATAGCAAGTGAGCATTTCTGCTACACACGGGCGATCTGATCATAGCCTGTCTTCCATGGAGACTATTGAAGCATGCAAAAAAAGAAAAAGGGAAATAAAAATATATAGTCAACCCCCTTTCGTCCCATTCAAAATTAAAAAAAAAAATCATATACACATTTGTTATCGCCACATTCAGAATCGCCCGATCTGTCAATATAAATAATTAGACTTACCGGTAATTCGATTTCTTGGAACCTTCCACGACAGCATAGTAGGTTGTCTCCACGCCCTAATAGAGGACAGGAAGCACAAAGAGGTTAAAAGCTCCTCCTATTCACCAGTGACTTACAACTTACATCATGGCACTGGTTACCTTTAGGCTCCCAGGAATTATCCAATGAACATAGGGAGGGAATTAGCGCAGTTGTGGAAGGTTCCTAGAAACCAAATTTACCGGTAAGTCTAATTCTATTCTCTCTGGTCACCTTCCACGACAGCATAGGAAGAATACCAACCAATTCTACACTAGGATGGACAATGGCCTGAAGAACTTTTCGGCCAAAGGCTAAATCCCTATTGGACAAGAAGTCCAATCTATAGTGTCGGGTAAAGGTATGAAGTGAAGACCACGTAGCTGCCTTGCAAATCTGCTTGGTGGACGCTCCAGCTCTCTCAGCCCAGGAGGCCGATCTTGTAGTATGAGCCTTGACCCCACCTGGGGGGGGGGGTCGGGTGTCATGTTCTGGCCTAAATATAATCATAGCCATCTTAATCCAATTTGCGATGGTACTTTTCGCCACCTTCTTACTCCTATTTTGACCTGATGGATGAACGAATAGATTCTGGTCAATTTTCCACGTTTTGGTTTGTTCCAGGTAATGCAAAATTGTGCGTCGAACATCGAGTGTATGAAATTCCTCCTCCCTTTCATTAGGTGGGTTTTGGCAAAATGAGGGGAGCACGATGTCCTGTGAATGGTGAGAATCGGACACAACTTTGGGCAAAAAGGACAATGCCTGCAGTTCCCCTACTTGCTGTAGTAACAGCTACTAGGAAGGCTGCTTTGAAAGAAAGCTGTGGGGTGCAGGAGGAAAAAAGGTTCAAATGGGGGTTGAGTGAGCCCTTGAGGACTATATTTAGATCCCATGAGGGGAAAACAGGCTGTATCCAGGGACACCGGCTAAGGGCTGACACCGTGAACCTTTTAATCCAACGGTGGTTGGCTAAAGGTACTGCCACACTACACGATCCCGCTAACGATCTCGTTAGCGTCGCATACTAATGAGATCGCTAGCGGGATCGTTATCATATCGCTAGTAGCAGCTTAATTTAGCGATATCGTTAAGGACGCTATCGCGGTTAGCGATCTCCTTAACGACTTTAGCGGTACAAAAGTACCGCTAAATCGCTAAAAAAAAGGTGCTACACTTAGCGATTTATACTTACCAGCAGGGCGCCGACGATGAAAATAGGGTCCGGAACGATGTCAGCGACGAGCGAGATCACAGCAGGATCTCAGCAGGGAGCTCGTCGCTGACAGATGCCGCACACAACAACATCGCTAACGGGATCGCTAAATAGTGACGTTTTTTAGCGATCCCGTTAGCGATGTTGTTTAGTGTGGCATACCCTTAAGTCTCGATCGAATACAGAGCTCAGGGCAGAAACCTGAACTTTCAAGGTACTAGGCTTGAGGCCTAGCTCTAACCTCTTTTGTAGAAAGTCCAATATATGTGAGATGTTGGGATGAAATGGGTCTGGTATGTTAGGCATGCACCAGGATGAAAATTTTTTCCATACTTTGTTGTAGATGGCATTGGTGACTGATTTCTTGGACATCTGTAAGGTGGCAATCACTTTGTCCAACAGCCCCTGTGCACGTAACGCTGGGGCCTCAGTAGCCAAGCAGCTACCTTCAGCTTTTGAGAATTTGGATGATGCAGAGGTCCCTGTGAGAGATCTGTATCCATTGGTAACTGAACTGGACCGTCCACCTGGAGATCGATGACTAGCTCCTCTTGGACCACATCAGAGGATAGTTGGCACTCAATCTTCTCGGATCTTCTGAAGGGTCCTTGCCAGCATCGGAATCGGAGGAAACACATAAGCTAACCGGAAGTTCCAAAACTGAGTGAAGGCGTCTACTCCCCTGGACTTGTCCCTGGGGTTTAGGGAAAAATAGTTTGACCTGTGAGTTCTGACCTGAGGCAATTAAATCGATCTCCAGCAAACCCCATCTTGTTACCAATATCCGGAAGACCCCCTGATTCAGGCTCCATTCTCCCGGTTGTATATCCTGACGACTCAGGAAGTCTGCTTGAATGTTGGAAGACCCTTTTAGGTGGACAGCCATCAAGGAGAGATGTCTTCGGCCCAACAAAATATTCTGCTTGATATGTTTTTCAAGCTGTCTAACATTATGCTCCCCTGATGTCTGAGGTGAGCTACAGTGGTGGTGATGTCAGGGTGTATTCGGACATGACAGCCAGTGACTAGGTTGCCTACTGCAAGAAGGGCCTCCACCGCTTTCAACTCTCTGAAGTTGGACGATCTGGCATTTGTCTCTGAACTCCAGCATCCCTGGAAAGGAATGTAGGATATTATGGCCCCCCCTATCCTCTCTTGCTGGCGTCGGTTGTTACTGTAACCAGAGGTGATTGGGACCAGGCTACACCCCTGCGAAGACTTTTGGTGTTTAACCACCAAGCCAGGGAAGACTTGACTCGCCTCGGGTCTGAACCCTCCTGTTTAGAGTTGGGGCTCCAGTTCCAATTCTTGAGACTGTGTGCCTGTAAGACCCAGGAGTGGGCCTGAGCCCAAGGTACTGATTGGATGCAGGCAGTCATGGAGCCTAGGACAGACATTGCTTCCCGGAGGGTAGGAGACCTTAGTTTCCTGAACTCGGAGATCTTGGACATCGGAGTCAGACGATTATCCTCTGGAGAAAAGGACATCTGTTTTCCTGAGTCTAGCAGCACTCCTAAGAACCTTCTTGTTGTGTAGGGTTGGCGTTCTGATTTCCTTAGATTTCGTAGCCACCCCAGGGATTGTAGAATGTTTAGTGACCTCAGTACATGACTCCTGAGTGTCTGAGCAGATGGAGCTATAATTAAGAGATCGTCAAGGTAAGGTACAATACAAATGCCCTGGCTCCTGATGTAGATCACAGCCTGCAACGTTATCCTGGAGAATACCCTTGGCGCTGAGGAAATGCTGAAGGGGAGCACGTTGTATTGGTAGTGCATCACCTGCTGGTTTTGTAAGACCGCAAATCTCAAGTACTTCCTGTGGTGAGGGTGTATCGGGACGTGAAAATAAGCATCCTTCAGGTCGATGGTTGCCATTAAAAATTTGGGTCTTATCAGTGGAATGGCCGATTTCACCGATTCCTTCTTGAATCTTCGATGGACAATATTAGGGTTGAGACCCTTCAAATTTATTGTAATGTGCGCGTCTCCTGAAGGCTTTCTCACTAGAAAGAAGCCGGAGTAGTGACTGGTCCGAAGACATATTCACCCTTAAAGGGGATGGAGCAAAGTTTAACCTTTGATGTAACATCCCCACTCCACATTTTAAGCCACAGGGCTCTCCTAGCAGAGTTGGACTGGACCAGGGTCCTAGCAGCGATGCAAACCGATTAAACAGAGGCGTCCGCCAAGAATCCAGTTGCATTTTTAAGCAGCGGAAGGGAATCTAACTACTCCCCTCTTGAGGTCCCCTGAGAGATGTGACTCCAACTGATCCATCTACCGAAAGAGGGATCTGGCAACGCAGGTGGAAGCTATATTTGTCTTAAGAGAGGAAGTGGAGGTCTCCCAGGATTTTTTCAGCAGGCTCTCCACCTTCCTATCCATAGGGTCCTTAAGTTGGGAAGAGTCTTCAAAGGGGAGTGCCGTCTTCTTGGCTACTGTCGCCACTTGTACGTCTATTTTAGGGACATCCCAGCTAACCGATTCACCCTATAGAGGGAATCTATGCTTAAGTTCCGAGGGGGTACTCAGCCTTTTTTTCGGAAACTCCCATTCTTGAGAGATCATATTTATGATGTTCTCATGGACCGGGAACCCAATTTGCCTCCCTGCCTTTAATCCTCCAAACATTTCATCTTGTACTGTTTGGGGAACCTGTTCCTCCTCCAAGCCCATGGTGTTACGGACTGCGCCAATTAATTCCTCTATATATTCCGTGGAGAAAAAAATACTTCCTAGCTTCGGATTTTTTATGGGATGATGATTCCTCCCGTTTCCCTGAAGCCGAGCTATGAGTCCTCAGAAGCTGAATCAGAGTCCTCAGTTCGGAACTTTCTTTTCTTAGGGAGAGATGGTCCCGGAGGAGGGGGAAATGAAAAGGCAGCCAAGGAGGATTGACCAGGGTACAGATTTCGTCTAAGAGCGAGGGATGTTCGGCCCTAATTACCTTGTCCGTATACTCCTGACATAACTTCTTCTCCCACCGGGATGGAAGCTTCTTAAAGCAGAGGGCACATTTAAGGACCTTCTGAGCTGGGTTTTTGTGGGCAGACTTCTCTCCCTTCTCTTCCTAGGGAGACAAGTATAACTAAAGAGGGGACCTCTATTACAGACCACAAGACCCTGACTAGGACCCCCCCCCCTCCACAGACTTGCTGAGCATGGGGCAGCGCTGGGCTCTGCAGATACAGGGCCAGAAGCAGACACACCATCCATACTTGCAGGGTTTTAGCCTTACCTGGAGGTGTCTTCTGGCAGGTTTATATAGAAATAAGCCCTGCCCTCAGCGCAAATGATCTTCCCCCTCCAGGTCCTGAGCAGGCTTCCGCTGTCTTCAGCGTGCTATGCACACCATTGGGCATCCGGAGGCTGCAGTGAGCTGAAACCAGAAGTACATGCGTTCCATAGTGGAACGCAAGGCCTGGAAGTGACTCACGCCCTTTGATGTCACTTCCGGGTCTCCGAACAGCGCGTGCTGAGGAGGAGGAAAATCGGAGAGCTCTGGGAGGCCTCCGGCTGTGGGGATCACTGCCCCGCTTTACCCCCGCGAGGGCTCAGGTGAGCCAGGAAGGACCCGAATCCACCGCAGGCGGGGAGACTGGAACAGAGGAGGAAGGCAGCCCACGACCATCACTGCCCGGCAAAACAATCCAGGTACACTGCAGCGATGGCCACGCAGCATACCACAAACACCTCTCCATGCCCCATCATGCACAGGAAACACACTGGTGAATAGGAGGTGGGAGGGTCTTTTAACCTCCTTTGTGCTTCCTGTCCCCCATTAGGGCGTGGCAACAACCTCCTCTGCAGTCTTGGAAGGTGACTAGAGAAAAGGAATTAACCCGATCGCTAAACAGCATAACGAGAATAAAAGTCAAAAGGCCAGAATTACGTATTTTGGTCTCCGCAATATTACATTAAAATGCAATAACGGGCGATCAAAAGATCTTATCTTCACCAAAATAGTATAATTGAAAACGTCAGCTCGGCACGCAAAAAATAAGCCCTCACCCAACCCCTGATCATGAAAAATGGAGACGCTACGGGTCTCTGAAAATGGCGCAGTTTTTTTAAACAAACTTTGAAAAAAAATTTCACCACTTAAAAAAAGGTCCTATTCTTGTTTGGTGTCTATGAACTTGTAATGACCTGGAGAATCATAATAGCAGGTCAATTTTAGCATTTAGTGAACATGGTAAAAAAACAAACTTTTTTTGCAGTTTCACCACACTTGGAATTTTTTCCCGTTTTCCAGTACATGATATGTTAAACCAATGGTATCGTTCAAATGTACAACTTGTCCTTCAAAAAACAAGCCCTTACATGGCCATATTAGTGGAAAAATAAAATAGTTATGGCTCTGGGAAGAAGGGGGAGCAAAAAACGAAAACGCAAAAACAAATAGCCCTGGTCATTATGGGGTTAAGCATCTTTTTGTTTATTGGGATTCATGGGATGTATGGAGGGGGTTCAGGAGCCCAGCCTGTTCTATACATGGTGGATGCTGGCTGTATTATAGGCATGTATTCAGAAACGACTTATTTGCAGCTGTCAGTCTCTGACACTTGCATTTAAAGGTAAGTTGTAAGGTGATTCATGCTGCCCACATTGCAGGCAATACAGCTTGACTGCACAATTGCAGTCAGCTACTATAATAGTTTAAAGATCCGGCTGAGGACTACTGCAAGACATAAGGCTAATCAAGCATTTCTCTTAGCGCTGCAGCCTGTGATTGACTGATGGGTCTCATTTGCTTACACTTAGGAAAGAAATGTCAATCGCCTGCAGCAGTGCTTGGAAGGGGTGGGGACGGACCAGTCTCTTCTCCAGCCAGATCTTCAAACTTTAGTAAATTGAGACACTCAACATTTTTGTGGTTTGGACAGCATGAATCGCCTGCATGTTACTTTATAAGTGGAGTGATCACATCATGTGACTTACAAAATCAATCAGCCTCACAACTCAATTGTGATATGCTGATGGGTTACTGAACTACTGCATTCTAAAATACCTTTAGTGACTCTAAAAGAGAAATTAAAAATAGAGAAAATGTTCTTAAATATAAACAAAACATACGTTTAAATCAGTCCCTTTTTTTTTCTTTTTAATCCTGAAATAAAATTAAAAAATACCTTATATCGTCTTGTCGGTAAAAGTCTAATCTGTGAAAATGGAAAAAAAAATTTACACTGTTCAAAAAAAATAACAGGAACACCAAAATACCAAATCCTAGACATCACTGAAATATTCCAGTTGCAAATCTTTACTCATTATAGTGGAATGCATTGAGAACAATAAAACATAAAAATGATCGATGGAAATCAAAACAAATATCCCATGGAGGTCTGGATTTGCAATAATACTCAAAATGAAAGTGGAAAATCAAGTTACAGGCTGATCTGTGGCGCAACAGATGGAACGAGACATGATGTGCTTGATTGGATTCAGGTCTGGGGAACGAGCAGACCAGTCCATAGCACCAGTGCCTTCCTCATGCAAAAACACATTTCATCCACATGAGGCCTAGCAATGTCATGCATCAGAAGGAACCCAGGCTCCAGTGCACCTTCATATGGTCTCACAATGGGTCTGAGGATCTTACCCTGGTACCTAATGACAGTCAGGGTACCTCTGGCTAGCACATGGAGGGCTGTGCGGCCCTCCAAAGAAATTCCTTCCAACACCATTACTGTAGTCTAGGAGTGAGAGCAATGATAAAATGCAAGTGTGACCAAAAACGACAGCCAAAAAAGGATGAGAACAGAGAACCACTCCTTTATAATGGTTGTCTTGCTAACTGCCTATCATTTCTACCTGTTGTCTGTTCCATTTGCACAACAGCAGGAGAAATTGATTCATAATCAGTATTGCTTCATAACTAGACAGGCTGATTTCACAGAAGTGTGATTGACTTGGAGTTACATTGTGTTGTCTGAGGCTATGTGCACATGTTGCGGAATTGCCGTGGAAATATCCGCGGCAATTCAGCACCTCCCTGCCGCGGGAAATACGCATATCATAGGTATGCGTATTCCCGCTAAAAACTAGCGTTTAGCAAGCGTAATTAGCTTGCAGAATGCTAGCGTTTTCCAAGCGATTTGTAGCATCGCTTGGAAAACAGGTTGGCCACACGAGTCAAACAAGTGTTTGACAAGTGTGACCAACTTTTTACTATTGATGCTGCCTATGTCGCATCAACAGTAAAAAGATATAATGTTAAAAACAATTAAAATAAAAAAATTGTGCTATTCTCACCTTCCAGCGTCCCCGCAGCCTTCCCGCCTCTCAGCGATGCTCCCGGCCAATCCCGTTCCCATGGATGCATTGCGACTATGACCCCAGATGACGTAGCATCACGCGAGACCGCTACGTCATCTGGGTTGATTATCGCAATGCATTACTGGGAACGGGATTGGCCCGGAGCGTCGCTGAGAGGCGGGAAAGCTGCGGGGACCGCCGGAAGGTGAAAATAGCAAGATTTTTTATTTTAATTGTTTTTACATGGATATGGTACCCAAGGCCTGGAGGAGAGTCTCCTCTCCTCCAGACCATGGGTACCATCCGCACTTGAACTGCTTACTTTGCGCATGGTGGGCATAGCCACATGCGGAAAGTAAGCGGTTCAATGCATTCCTATGGCGGTGATTCCGCAAAAAAGAATGAGCATGCTGCGGATTCTTCTACGATTCCGCCGCGGAAAAACACTCAGCATGTGCACATCATTGCGGAATCCCATATGATATGAGTTGTGTAAGCGTTTTTGCGGCGTTTCCGCCGCGCAAAACCGCTAAGAATCCGCAACGTGTGCACAGACCCTTAATGTTACCTTTGTTTTTGAGCAGTGTATAAAGAGGAAAAAAAGACAGAACTCCATAATTACTAAGGTGTATTTTTTTTTTCGTTTGCTTTTTGCCAAACTTTGCCAAACTTTCCCATAAAATGCAGTAAAGCGGGATCAAATTGTGACCAGCTGGGTTAGTTGAGTGTACTAGGAAGAAAAGAGGTCTAATCTCTGAGCATCCAACGATTATAATTAGCCCCCCGCCCACAGTAATGGTTTGGGAGACAAGCCTCTTAAACCAGTCACCGGAGAAGAATTGCTACTAATCTGCAGGTCAATAGCATTATTAACCTGCCCCCTACTTAGCCAAACTCTGAGAAAATAAACTTTTGTCTCTGGCGGTGCGCTCGTTTGTCACGAGGGTGGTGCCGGCCTTGACTGACAGCCAGCCCTAATGCAGAGCGAGTGTCAGTCATGGGTGCGGTTATAGCCACCACTCTGTATTCTCAGAGCGGTGACTGAAGCCAGCGTCGCCCCTGTGCCTCAAACCGGAACACTGCGGGGGTAAAGTTAATTTTCTCCCCGCAGCAATCACCTACGTGCAGGCGCTGGGCAGGTTCGTAACAATATTAACCTGCAGATTAACCCCATATCTGCAGGTTATTAGCATGTGATTTTTTTTCTTTTTCTGGTGACAGTTTGTAACATTAAAGGGAACCTAACTCGTTGCCTCATTTATTTTGTCAACTAGGCCACCAGGACACTCACAGCTATTTCCATGTTATTCTTTTCATGCAAATATATTAGTACAGTCATGCTTTTTTTGAAAATTATTAAAGCCACTCATCTGTCAAATTAAATCATTCCTATAATATCTAGTCACCATGGGTGGACAGTCTTTATAATCCTACCCTATTTAGCACTGTAACAATAGAACCAGATGGTAGTCTGAGCTCTTAAAGGGATCCTGTCAGCAGTTTTCGCCGATATAAGATGCGGCCACTGCCTTTCAGGGCTTATCTACAGCATTAGTAGATAAGCCCTCGATCCAACCTCAAAAAAAAAGTTTTATTATATTCACCTGGAGGGCAGTCCGGTACGAGGGGTGTTGTGGGACCGGGTCCGGCACCTCCCATGTTCTTGCAATGCCGCCCTCCTGCTTGCTTCATGGCTCCCCGTCATCGTGCTCCCGCGCAGGCTTCTCTGCCCTGTTGAGGTACTGCAGGTGCCGGTAAAGGTCAGAGAGGCCCAGTGCCTGCTGCTGACCTGCACTGAGCGCACCAAAATGCAACACGGTGCGTTGGGCGCAGGTCGGCGCACCGTCAAAAGGAGGCATGCGCCGGCAAACACATACCTGCGCACGGCCTGCGAACCCAATTCTAATGATAGGGTGCGCAGGTCGCATGCAGCGTCATGCGCCCATAGGCGGATCGATTGGGAGGAGACGCGATCAGGGGCGGAGCTTAGCGACGGCCGTGCACAGACCGACGCAGGTCAAACGCTGGTGTGAAACCAGCCTTAAAGGCAGATGTCTGCTCTGCGTTTAGTGGATGAATTTAAAGGGAATCTGTCAGCTGGATTCCACCCCACCCACATTATCCTCCTCCTGACTACCTACATGCATACAGCTCTTTCACAAACATATGCAGCAATATCTTTACATGACCACATTGATACTTAGAAATTGGGGCTTGACATGATGTGCAAATGAGGCTGAGAAGGTATTTGTATGTTTGAAGCCTGTCACTCCAGCTCTATTCTCGCCAGCGCCGCCGCCTCTTAACGGACTGCCTGCATGCTGTGTGACTTCATGCAAAGGAGCGGTCAGTGAAGCAGGCGGAGGCAGTGGCGTCACTGGGCAGGTAATAGAGCTGGAGAGACAGGTTTCAGATCTACCATAATTTGCGTATCTATTCAAACGCTGATTTCTCAGTGAGGCCGGCGTCACACTTGCGAGTGTGATGCGAGTAAGTCGTGCGACTTAC
>VIAB01008475.1:0-11217 GCA_009801035.1 Oophaga pumilio
TCAGCAGGTTTAATGATAATTTCTTTGTTGGTTTTCAGAGACTGATAGCCTTTCTCTCCTGGACACTGATTTGGCAGTGTGGTATCTCCATGACAGGCCTCATCTATCCGAGCTAAAAATTTGGCCATTTTAGGCCTACATATTCTAGTGTTTTTGCTGTCTGTTAACCTACTTATTGACACCAATTTGATAACCAAAAAAACATTGTTAACTACAGTCCAGATAGTTTAAAAAGTGTGGTTTTACCATACAAGTATCACATACAAGTTGGCTCCCAATTCAGCCATTTGTAGTGAACGTGTAAAATATTCTAGTCCATTTACAATGGGCAAGGCATGTGGCAAGGGATGGGGAAGTGAACGTGATGGTGCATGGCGAGGCCGTGGGCAAGCTGAAATTGGGCCACAAAAAACACCCACATCTTCTCGCTGGACCTTAGTGTCTGAAGTCCTAGGGGACCGCAGCAAGACAGCACTATTGAAGCCAGAGCAGTGTGAAAAGGTTGCTGGTTGGATAGCAGATAATACTTCCAGTTACATGGCCATCACCACCACCACTCTGTCTTCCACACGGTCAAGTCTGAGTTGCCGTAAATCTGGATCGCATATTCCTCACCCTGATCCTCCTTCCTCCTACCATGCGGAGTGCCCAGAGACAATTGATCCCACATTTGGACACTCAGAAGAGCTGTTCACTTTTCCATTTATAGATTCGGGCCTCTCGCCCAGTCCGCTTGTAGCGGGGCAAGATGAGATTCCATGTAGCGATGCCCAAATATTTGAGCAGCCATGGTCACAAGAGGTGGACGATGATGAGACACAATTGCCAGAAAGTCAGGAGAAGGACCAGGGTGCGGAAGTGGAAGAGGAGGTGGTGGATGATATAGTAACTGACCCAACCTGGCAGGAGGACATGCAGAGCGAGGACAGCAGCACACAGGGGGAGGGAGGTGTAGCACCCCTTCAGACAGGGAGAAGCAGTGTGGTGGCTGCAGACAAAAGGCGTGCAACCGCTACCCGTAACACCAACCTGATGGAAGTTACCAGTCCAACTGTTAGGTCTTCCCGAGTCTGGTTATTTTTTAAAGACTCTGCCAATAACCCCAAACAGGCCATTTGCAACACCTGTCATGCCAGCATCATCAGGGGTAACAAAACTACCAGCCTTACCAACAACAGTATGATCAGGCACATGGCAGCAAAGCACCCGACTTTGTGGGCCCAACCCCACGCTTCAGGAACAGTGTCTGCGGTTGATACCACTGCTTCTTCCACTGTTGTGCGTGCAAGCGAATACCCGGTCCACGGTGCATGCGAAAATACCTCCTGCCCAGCACCTGCTGTTACCCACACTCAAATAGCACCATCATCAAGCACGTCCTTGTCCTAGCGCAGCCATCAGTTGTCCATAACCCAGTAATTGGAACATAAGCGGAAATACGCAGCCAACGCCCCACAGGCCACAGTACTAAATTCACACATTTCTCGTCTGCTTGCACTTGAAATGTTGCCTTTTAGGCTCGTGGAGACGGAAGCTTTCCGCAACTTGAAGGCGGCTGCCGTCCCAAGGTACTCGGTCCCCAGCCGCCAGTATTTCTCCCGCTGTGCCGTCCCGGCATTACCCAAGCACGTGTCCCACAACATTACCCGTGCCCTCAACAATGCAGTTACTGGGAAAGTACACCTAACCACGGACATGTGGACAAGTGCTTGCGGCCAGGGACGGTACATCTCGCTGACGGCACACTGGGTTAACATAGTGGAAGCCGGGACCCAGTCAGACCTTGGGATATAACACGTCCTCCTGACGCCAAGGATTGCGGGCCCTACGTCAATCAGGGTTGCCCCCACAGTCTACAGCTACTGCACCTCCTTCTTCTCTCCATCTCCAAAATGAGCACATTAGTTACAAGCTGGAAGCACTGCAGCACTGCCAAAGCCAAGCGGCAACAGGTTTTGCTGAAGCCAATATGCTTAGGAGACAAACCGCACAATGCTGAAGTTATTGACAGCTCTGAAAGAGCAGGCAGATCTGTGGCTGACACCGCAGAGCCTACAGTGTGACAATGGCAGGGACCTGCTGGCGGTTCAGAGGCGAGACGAACTGACACACGTACCATGCCTGGCCCATGTGCTTAACCTCGTTGTTCATCGTTTTTTAAAAAGCTACCGGGAGCTGCCGGATCTGCTTTGTCAAAGTACGCCGCCTGTGTGCCCATTTTAGAAAGTCAGCTACAGCGTCAGCCGCCCTTGCCGTGCTTCAGCAGCGATTGCAGTTTCCGGCTCACCGACTGGTGTGTGATGTCCCCATGCGTTGGAACTCTACACAACATATGTTGGAAAGGATTTGTGAGCAGAAGATGGCAGCTGTTGAATAATAGCATCAACAAGGCCGTCTTTATTCAGGTTTGACACCACACATAAGACCTCAGGAGTGGACATGGATGTCAGACATATGTAACATCCTCCAAAACTTTGAGGAGTCCACCAAGATGAAGAACGGCGATGATGCCATAGTTAGCGTCTCCATCCCGCTTCTCTGCATTCTGAAAAGCTCTCTGCTCACGATGAAAGAGGATGCATTGCAGGCGGAGCACAAGGACATGGCACAAGGAACCATACAGGGTTATTACACACAGCCCAGCCACATGTCATCCCAACTTGGATTGGTTGACAATGAGGAAGAGGAGGAACAGGAGTTACTTTTATTCGCTATAGACGGTACTACAAGCACAACTGTCATACCGTCTGTTCAGCGTGGATGGCCTGAGGACAGTGAGGAAGAGGAGGAGGACACCTTGGTCAGTCATCGTGTTGGTGAGGACACGGAAGGCTGACTTTATGTTGTGCTGCCTTTCCGGTGACCCTCGTATTGTAAAAATTTTGGGTGACAGTCATTTTTGGGTAGTGACACTTTTAGACTCACGCTACAAGGAGAACTTTCAAATCTCTTGTTCCAGAGGCAGACAGGTGTACTAAAATGATGCAGTACCAGAGGGCCATTGTTGCAGAATTAATTAAAAAAATTCCCATCTCAAAACGCTGGCGGCAGACATAACAGTTCATTGGACAACCAAGGAGTACAGGCGAGAGAGAGAACTCCAATCCAGCAGAGGCAGGGGACCACTGGCAAAGTTCTGTTACAGTTTTCTCAGACTCTCCCATCATCCTGGCCCTGAGGCGCGGGGTGGGGGGGGGAAATGTCACAAGGAATGGAATGTTTTCTAAGATGCTGTGGGAGTACCCTGCTGACCGTACCAACGTCCTCCATGATTCCTCTGTGCCTTTTAATTATTGGATATCCAAGCTGGACACGTGGCATGAACTGGCTCTCTACACCTTGGAGGTCCTGGCCTGGCCTGCCGCTAGCATTTTGTCAGAGCAGATTTTTATGCCGTTGGTATAAGATAAGCACATTCACCTGTCAATGGAAAATGTAGACAGGCTGACTCTTATAAAAACGAACAAGGGCTGCATTGGGCCAGACTTCTCGACACCACCAAATGATGACAGCGAAACAAAACCTCCAATACAGTGTCTTTTTGGGAAGTGTATTCCCATGCACCTCTTCACACCCACACATGGGTATACGCTTCCTGATTTTGGCTATTTGATGTCATCCTACTCCTTCTCATCCTCACCATCCACCACTAGAACACCAGGGTGAACGTATTCCATCATGCTCCAGCCACTCTAGTTTTTGTCAAGGGTGTTATGATGCCCGTCACCAAATTTTAAAAAATATGTACTCTCCCAGGGGGAAATATTTGTCAGCCCATACAATAAGTGTATGGGTATTTCAAGTCTAGGAGACCAGCTCCTTTAAATTGGGCATATTTTTTTAATGAGGCCTTCCTCCACGTCTCATCATCCACCGCCACTAGATCACCAGGGTTAACGTGTTATGTGCTGCTACAGCCAGTGTCGAATTCTTAACAAGGCTGGGTTGTTATACTGGCCATAAAATAATTGTTATGAAAAAGGTTGAGGTGTACCCCACAGGGGAAAATGTTTGCCAGCCCATACACTTAGTGTATGGGCATTACAAGTCTAGGAGACCCGCTCCTTTGTAATGGGACATTTTTTTTTTATGAGGACCTCATCCATGTTACTATATTAAAAGTAGATAAACAGGCACCATCATAATCACCTTTAATTTGGGATCACCTATTTCATACCAATCAAATGTAATCCAAAAACACACCAAGAAAAAAAAGTGTATGCAATAATATGCTGGGATCACCAATAATACTTTTGAAATACAAAATCAATTTTATTATACAAGACAAAGCACTAGACAAAACACTGTATTAAAAACATTAAAAAGTCATAAAGACAGAAAAACTGGGTTACATCAATAGTTAGTGAAATACTAGCAATAGTCCAAGTGTCCGTACAAAAAGGTGTGCACGTTATCAGGCATAAATAAATAACCCTCATAGGACAGGGTGAAACAATGTGCGCATGCTAATTATAAATATAAACAAAATATTACAATATGCATGCTTATTGAAAAACAAATATCCACCACCCTAATTTATAACATCTTAACATTCAGGGATCCTACATGCCAGAGCAAAAAAGAATCAAGATAACATGCTGTGCTAAATGCACTGTGCTAATCTCCCCAGAGAGATCCTTACCCCCAGCACAATCAATATAACAGCCACACACCACAGACCAAGTGGACACCCAGACCCACGCGTATCGACACTAACTAGTGTCTTTAAAAAGTCAGTTGTCACATTATACATAATCACAAATAACGATTTAAGTCATACCAGCTGGGTTTCCACCTGAGAGCACTCAGCAGATATTCATGTGTCAGCAACGTCAATGTCGTCACATCTCCAGGAGCAACAAGTCGCAATAAGTCTGGAAAGAACGCCACTCCCAACCACTGCGCGTGCAAAAGCGGACGGGATTTAGTGTCCTTGGTAAATCAAATACATATGTGAGAGAAAGGTTTTTTACTGCTCATGCATCATCTGTTTAAACATAACGAATCAATATGCAAAGCATTGCCAGATCTAGATCACAGAGAGACATATCCTGCCTCTAGCTGTAGATGTAATCACAGGTGGCGCAAGCACACCTACAGATATATAAACTGTGGCCAGCATTTATGGCATCTGTTTAAACATAGCGAGCCAATGTGCAAAATATTGCCCAGATCTAAGTCGCAAAGAGACATATCCTTCCTCCGATTTTCAGTGTAGATATGATCCTGAATAAAAGTAGCCACAAGGGGCACAAACGCACCTATAGATATATAAGCTGTGGCCAGCATTTATGCCATCTCACTACACATAGTATGAGGTGTCCCATAAAAATCCCATTTATTTAGCACACATCATTTATGTGCAAAGATATACAATCCAATTGGTCATAAGTGCATTCAAAAGGAAAACACAATATTAAAGTACGTTATCACACTGTCAACCACTGCGCTTGCGCAAGCGGACGGGATTTAATGCCCTCAATAAATCAAATACATGTGTGGAAAAAAAAAAAAATAGGTTTGTTACTGCACATGTGTCATCTGTTTAAACATAGCGAGTCAATGTGCAGAGCATTGCCAAGTTCCCCTATTTAAACATCGATCTGGGCAATGTTTTGCTCACTGACTTGCTATGTTTAAATAGGGGATATAAATGCTGGCCACAGTTTACATATCGATAGGTGCGATTGTGCCCCTTGTGGTTATTCTCATTTATTATATCTACATTGAAAACTAGAGGCTGAAGGGAATTGCCCTCATCCATGTTTCTTCCAAGGGGGGATTGGGGTGCATGAAAATTTGGGTCAAGGCGGCCCTTGCATTCAATGCATAAGGAAACAGTATGGCAGGACCAACTGAAGAATGTGAAGTGAGTTTTCCTGGGCTCATCCAGTACCTGTGTTCAAAGGCTTATTGGGGTGCATATGACTTGGTAGCAGGGGAGGCCTTTCAGTCAATGCATAAGAAAACGGTATGGGAGAACAAAATGAATAATGTGAAGTCGGTTTTCCTGTGGCTTATTGGGGTGCATGCAACTTTGGGGCAGGCCAGGCCTTGCATTCAATGCATTTTTACAGGAAGCCCTCCTGTACCTCTCGTGAAAGGGGTATTTGGTGCGTAGTAATTCTTGGCAGCCCATCCTCTCACTGTATAGGCAATAACAGTATAGGAGACCCACTGTTTAGTAATGGCCCTTTAAGAATATTAATGCCGCCCGATGGCGCTCTAAAAATAGGCTCTGTGACTTTAAGAGTCCCTCCTTCATAAATGAAACAAAATGTGTCTGCTTATGTGTCACACACGACATGTCCAGCTAGGATTGTTAAATGTTAAAATTACATTTCCCAGTAAATGCATTTGTATTGGTTGAAAGCAATGCTAAATTTGAAAAACGCATCAAAAATGCTGCGTGTGAACGTAACCCATGTGGTGGAGGAACATTTTTGTTTTCCTTAACATATTTCCCAGCAAAATCCATTTTGCTTTCGTTTTTATATGTTTTTGGCGCTCCTGTAAAAATGGCGTGAAACTCTGTCAACATTGTTTACAGCTGTGACCTAGGAGTCAGAGATGCTTCCAGGGGCATTTGCCATGATGTTCCCGTGTCATTTGAGCAGTGTTTCCATCATTTTCAGATGTTTTCAGACATTAAAAGGACCCCCGGAGGAGGGGGGGGGGGGGGGGGGATAGAGGTGAAAATGCTCGGGTCTCCCATAGACTTACATTGGGCTCGTTGTTCTGTCTGAGTACCCGAGTATTCCAATTTGCTCAACCCGAGCAACAAGCACCCGAGCATTTTAGTGCTCGCTCATCACTAATCTTAATACAAGTCAAGACTGGTCCAGGAGTAGAGAGGACCCTGCCTACGAGGGCTCACAATCTCTACAAGGGATGGGTGAGGATTCAGTAGGTGAGGGTAGAGCTGGTCGTGCAGAGGAATGGTGTTTACTGCAGGTTGTAGGCATGTCGGAATAGGTAGAGTGTTGTGAATGTGTTAGAAATGAGTTCTGGGCAGAAGCTCCCTCTGGTGGTTGCAGACAGTGCTGAACCATTTAGTGAAGATTGGCAATCAGGGGTTACAGACTGGTCCTATATAAGGGAGGTTCCCTCCCATCAGGGTTGCCGGTGATCAATTGTTCTTGTCTAACTGCTGTTGTTCCTGGTTCACTTGGAAGCCTAGCCTGCTGAATCTTGCCTCTTCTCCTGCTCTCAGTTAAGATATTTTCTGCTTTTATTTTTGTGCTTGCTTTTTGCATTGTTTCCTGCACTCTTGTGGAGGTCAGCCAGGTCCCCTCCTGGGGCTTGTGCTCCTCTCAGTTTATCTGAGCCTCTGTTATTTGTTCATTTGCCTTTTCCAGTTTTTTCAGTGGCTGCGGCTTAGTTTTGTTACACCAGAGAACTAACTTAGGTGGTAGAGGTCGTGTGATCTCAGGTGTTTTTGTAATTAGTAGAGTTGGTACTTTTTAGGGTTTTTTGGGATTGCAGTAAGTGTCCTTCCTATCCTTTTCTGTCTAAGAAGTTTGGGCCCCAACGTTTGCTCATACTATTTTCGGTCTGTGTTTGTATTTCCTCTTGTCTAACCGCCATTACATGTTTGGGGGCTTCCTATGTTCTTTGGGGATCTGCTCCGGGGCAGATAGTTTTCCTCTTTCTATCTTTAGGTGTAGTTAGCTTCTCAGGCTGTGACGAGGAGTCTAGGACCAACGTAGGTACGCTCCACGGCTGCCTTTAGTTGTGGTGGTTAGTCAGGGTACTGCAATCCAGTAGATTCCAACCTCTCTGGTGTATTGCCGTTTTTGCCTGCTCTCCTCAGCTACCAAAACATAACAGTAGAGCTTCTATGTTGCCCGTGAAGGCCGGTTAAAAGCTTGAAATGTAGTTGCTTATTGCATGAAACTGCATGAAAAAAATGCACCAAAACTGCATTTCACGACCTGAGTGACACTGTCAGAGGGGTTGTCCAGTAATGCGATGACAACGTATCTGCATATATCTGTTGAGATGCCTGTGTGTTTGGGTGGTATTATGCATGCAACCTATTATAATGAAAACAATAGTTGGACATCCCCATCTATTCTGACTCCATAACTAGGCTGTGAGTGTGGGGTTCTTGAGACAACATTCCTATGGATGTCTGTATTTAACCAGTATTCACACCAAGAACTTCA
Source organism: Oophaga pumilio (assembly GCA_009801035.1). Taxonomy (NCBI): domain Eukaryota; kingdom Metazoa; phylum Chordata; class Amphibia; order Anura; family Dendrobatidae; genus Oophaga; species Oophaga pumilio. The sequence goes on from VIAB01008475.1 coordinate 8,169, forward strand.
TACATGCCTGTTATGATTTGGTAGCTGAGGAGGACAGGAGCAAAATACAGCCAAAGCAGCAAGACACCAGAGAGGCTGGTATCTAATGGGTTGCAGATCCCTAAACTAACCGCACAACTAGAAGTGGAGCGTACCTATGGTGATCCTAGACGCCTCGGCACAGCCGGAGAGTTAGCTACACCTGAAGACAGAAAGAGGAAAGCTAACTGCCCCGGAGTAAAGCCCCCAAAGAAATAGGAAGCCCCCAAACATGTAATGGCGGTTAGACAAGAGGAAAACATGAACACAGACAGAAAATAGAATGAGCAAATCTGTCTAGAAAGAAAAGTACAGGAGAGAAATTCTGTCTGCAACCCAGAAAAACCCTAATAAAAATACCAGCACTTCTGATTACAAAAAACCTGAGACCACACGATCTCGACCACCTATATCAGATCTCTGGTGTGACACACAGCTACCCAGCAAATAAAAATATCAATGGAACAGAGAACAAGTGCAAACACAAAATGAGAACAGAGGGCAGCGCAAGCCCCCAAAGGGGACCAGGCTGAAGTCCAAGGCAAGACTGCAAAAAGCAAGGAAAATCCAACCACAGAAAAAAAAACATAAAGTCACTTATCTGAAAGATAGCAGGAAAGCAAGCTGAAATTCCAACAAAGACCTGGAAGCAACAATTGATTACCAGCGAGGATCATGGGAGATCAGCTCACTTATATCAGGCCAGTCAGCCCCACCTGACACCCATTCCTTAATTGGTTCAATACCCTCAGCAACCACCGGAGGGAGCCTCAGCTCCGAAGTCGTCTCCAACACATTCACAACACATGCCTCTGTAGTACAGTTACAGCTATCTGATGAAGTTTCCAGAAGTTTATGCTCAGGCTGATTTCTTGTATTATGCACAATAGTAACAGCAGTAGCTGCAATAGCTGTACTGGTTGCAGTAGATAAAAAGACAATTCTGAACCAGATATATACAGAGATGAACCTAGCAAGATGGCTGACAAACACTAACTAGGCAAGGAGGGAGGGGTTATTTACATCAGAGCTGGGCTACAGGGAGAGAGACAGGACAAACCTCCAAACTGGGCAAACGGATTCAAAGCAGTGTAACAGCAACAATACAATACTGTATGATTCCCATTCATGTGACAAGACAGTCGATCTTACACTCATCTCAATAGGTATGTGGAGATCAGGATTAGCCCCACTCATCTATAGATGCAGAAGTGTGTGGGGTCTGATAATCCCATTAACATTTGTTTGTTGTTTTTCATTTTGTCCAGCAGAAAACAAAAGCTTCACCAATACAAATGGAATAGATTTCAGACTAACCTGTCATGTGATATACAGAGTTAAAGCCCAGTCCAAATCTCCCCACAGTGTCCGGGTCTTTGCGTTTAATGCTGTTCCCTGGTTTCTGGATTCCTTCCCAATCACGGTCACTAAACATCTCATTATTGTAAACCAGAAGAGAAGGACCTGCAACAAAAACAAATCTCAGAATTCAATTATTTCACTTATAATAGAGTCTTTCAGCTTTATCTTGATTTAGAGAATCAAACCTTTAAAAGGGATCTGTTACCAGGATAGTCAGCATTAATTGGAGGGCATCCAAGGTGAGCTTTACTTGTAAAGTGACTGCATCAAACAAAAACTGCTGCATCATAGCATGTCAATGCAGCTTGTTAGAGGGAACAGGCACTAAACAAAGCATGACTGTACTTTGATTGGCGTGAGTTACAATCATTGCTGTTTAACCATTTATAGGATATAGTCTCCTTCTAGATCACAGGAGCCAATAGGATGCAAAAATCTAGAAATAAGATAAATATTTAACATAATGTTCATAAATCAGATCAAGACTATCAAAATTACATACTGTACACTAAACGGTAAAAAAAAAAAAAAACAATTGCCATTTTTAGTTGCTTTATTTCTGAAAAAAAATTCAATAAAAAGAAAAAAAAGTGTTGTATGCACCTCAAATGGTTTCATCAAGTCCATTGATGAAGAAAAAAAAATGATAAAAGTTACAGATTTCAGAAAATGTTGCCACAAACCAATTTTTTTTAATTTTTTTTTTAGTCTTCAGAATTGGTATTGCTATATTAATGCGGTATTCAGGACATTTAAAACCAAACATGAAAAACATATATCACCCAAATGTGAGAAAAACTAAACCACAGAAAACATGGGAGACGCAACCGATGAACGAGGCAACAGGTCACCTGTGGCGTGGGGGTTCACTGCAATACATCTTGCATTTCGCTAGATGGGACTCGGCTTGATCGGGTGAGATCTAATGATGTTGGCCATGATGGCATGGTAAAACAATATAACACGGCATTATTTTCATGCGTACATCACAAAAAGTTGTCATAGTGAACGCTCATTAAGTTTAATGAGGAAGCATGGTTCTAAGTCTATGATTATACATGTGATGAACTTTATTACACCTGTTGCCTGTTTTGCTGCTGTTCTGAATTATTAATTCAATTGGCCTCTGCTTCTCCAACAAAGGATAATATGCAGTGTATGCTAAAGCACTTTTGAGACGACTGTCAATCATGTGCAATATAAACATTACTGTGTCTACAGTCATAGGGTAATGTTTAATGTATGCATGAAGCACTTTTTAGATGGTGTCAATTATATATAACATGAACACCATCTTTTTGATTTTTGTGGAGACTTTGTTGTTAATACTATTAAGATTGTGGTAGTAACCATACTCCCATCTGTGAGAGCTGAATACAGGGTACTAAAGTTGGCAATATTTATACCTGTATTATAAATTATCAGAGGCCATATACCCCCTAGTAAATTCCTGTGGGTATTTTTATCAGTTTTTGTATTTTTTCTGTGGTTTGGTTTTTTTTCACATTTGGGTGATATATGTTTTTCGTGTTTGGTTTTAAATGTCCTGAATAAAGGTTAATTTTTATCCATTAGCTTGTACCTATTCTAATTGGTGGATATTACAAATCCTGCTTTCTAATCTATATTAGGCTACTTTCACACATCAGTTTTTTTGAATCAGGCATAA
>VIAB01008477.1:52739-71505 GCA_009801035.1 Oophaga pumilio
TTAACGTGCAAACCACCCTTGGGGGTGAAGGGGTTAAATCAATGGTTGTGTCAGGCACAGCTGAATAATGTTTTTCAGAGATTAAGGCGAAAGAGACAGTAATGCAGTATGAACAGGTCCTTACGCAGCACAATGCGCTTACCGCAGAAATGAATTGAGGAAGTAATTTAAGGTGAAATATTACATGAATCGGAAAGTGTCACCTAGAATGAAGGTGACTGCAGGGTTGTTAGGTGACATTACAGAGGTCCTTCATTAGCTTACAGCACGAATGTTTGTTACGTATCACTTCGCTAATACACAAACTTTTTTATTCTAAGATGACTTTATCCAAGGAAAGATTTTTACTGCTTGCATTGACATTTAGAAGGATGCATACATACATTGTGTTACCAAAAATACAGGGAGCGGATCGGGTGTCTGTGACATCAGAAGCTGTGCATGCCCTGCGCCACTCCGAGCCCTGTGATCTCCTAGGAAGGATGGGATGCTGAACAGCAGCTCCACTCTCTCCAGGACAGAGGGAGACTGCAGGGGGCAGAAAGGAGACACAGGCTGAAGACTCAAGAAAGGAATTCCAAAACTACATGAAAAGATAGAAAGACAGGGAACAGATGGAGAGAGACCTGTAAGGAGCAGAACTGCTGCAAACTCTAGAGAGGACACAGCAGATCACACAGGCTGGATGCAGAATTATCACTGGGAAACAAATAGGAGCCATAAGTGAAGTGTGTGCTGCATGTAATGCAATGCCTGGAGGAGCGCTCACTACATGTCCCTGGCTCATTATGGAGATGTCTATAGCCATAAAAGCAAGGAAACCTCACTGACATCTGGAAGGGATAACACTATCATTAACCTGTATTATTAGGGTGGACTGTCTACTTGGGAGCTGCACTATAGTCTGCCCACCACATAAGGGAATCCTGCAATCTCCAAGTCCCAGGTACTGTTCTCATTTTATACATCTGTGTATTCACCTTTATGTAGAGATCATGGGAAAAACTAGATTAGTGTCCATTTGTGATACATAAATGTTTCTCCTGAAGTCACTAGACCATAAGTAATAATTTCCTGAAATAATCTATTAAAATAGCGCAAAGATGATATACTGAAGGAATGAGATTACATGCAAATTGTCTAGAAAATTATGCTGTCAATTTTTGACAGGTTCTCAGAGACACTGTGAATGGGATTAAAGGCTGTGATCACATAATCTGTCCTCTGCTGATGAATGGACAGACAATCCACATGGTATTTGTACTGTGCTTTCTACTCAGCTGTATTATCAGAAAACCGCTGCTGGCAGTCATTTACATGTAGGTGATAATAGCAAATAATAACAATAATAATACATAATAATAATATGTTTATTTATATGGCGGTAACATATGCTGAATCATTGTGTACAATTGTTGAAACAAGTTATTATGGCATTGCACCTCATTGTGAATTATCGGCCAATATATTATACTGTATTTATATAATGCTGATTTTTCAGGGTTATGCATCTGTACAAAGCAAAAAAACATACAGGAACCTAAATGCACTTCCATTTCTTTGCAGTAACTCTGTCCAGGTTTTAGGTTAGCTGAATGTGGCTATCACATGCTATTAAACAATATGAGTAAAAGAAATAGGATGAATCAAAGCTAAATTATGTCTAAAGATTGTCCCTGTCCAAATAGTTTACACATCTATATGATTATTAAGTGATTGGAGAATTGCCGAATATTTTGCAGTTTTGTATCTGTAATAAGGTGTAAAGCAACAATGAAATTTAGACAGATCCTGAAGGGTTAACAAAGCCATTCAATTCACATAGAGCTGCATGTTGTTTGGAGGCTAGCCTTGATCTCTAGCTGTTATGTAACTTCGGTTTTTGGTTATTTCCCACTTTTCCAATCCATGCTCTCCCATCGCCACCCCCATCTGTAAGACCTCTACACCAAGGCTTCATGTTTCATCTGCTAGATAGAATAACTACTTAGCCCACTTTCTGCATAAGAAGGAAAAGGGAAGTCAAAGAAATTATATCAGCATATTTTCCTTCTTGGAAGCCTACCCTTCAAGGGCTATCCATCTTCTTATAACAGTTTTCATTGGAATGCCTACTTGGCAATCTGGAAGCTGACGTGTTTTCTGGCATTGGTCTATATACAGATAATTACAGAATCTATTCTATTATTTCTAAACACTGTTTTTCGGTAATTACTTTGTATCTCCGTTCATACTGCACCCACACACAAATAATACACCATTTGAAAGGTAAACTTGCCCCTTTCAGCAAGAACATAGCCAAACAAACCACACATCCACGATTTGATAACAAAATACAGTTTAAACATTAATTTTCATAAACCTGCAGTAAGGAAAAATGACCTGCAGGTGGCACCACAGTACCCCAAAGCACACTACCACAAAGCTGCTTACAGACATCACAAACAAATCCAAACATTTGCCTTGGGGTCTTTCCAGCTTGCTCAAGTGCTTGCCCAGCCTATTTCAGGCACATTGGACGATGGCACACTTCACTGCAGGTGAGTCACATATGCAAACACATTTGTAAACTTGCACTGCTTTTTTGCTGATTACTTCGCCCCACACACACAAATGATACACCATTTGAATGGTAAACTTGCTCCCTTCAGCAAGAAAAGAGCCAAACAAACCACACATTCACGATTTTATCACTAAAGACAGTTTAAACATTTATTTTCATAAACCTACAGAAAGACACAATGACCTGCAGGTGGCCCCTCAACCGGAAGACATTTTTTGGCCTCTACTTATCAAACCAATTTTTTGTATTACCAATCAACATATATAAATACCTGTCTGTGTTCATCATCTCATGAAACACATTTACATTTGACCAGCTTGCTTTTTCTGAAAATGCCTGTGCCCCTGACGACCAATGTGTGAAAATTTCGACCAAGCTAGTTCTGTTAATGGATAAAACATGTTTATAAAGTACAAGTTATTATTCAGGTAAGATTTTATCAAAAATTGTGCTTAGATGATAATTAAGGGGAATTTCGTATTTTACTGTCAAGTCTCAATGGTGCAATCATTCAAGCAAAAAGAAAAATAAGTCTACAGCACCTCACAGCATCATAGGGTTAACTTTACCCACAATAGGAGTGCACGTCAGATCCAAGGAGTCCCTCTTGGAATACGTTCAAACAGAGACAGCGCTTCACAGGTTGGTGGATTTTACATCTCCTTTATTCTGCATTCTGTGGCAATGTTTTGATCTCACAAGATCTTTTTTAAGCCACAGAAATGTTGCCACAGAAGGCAGAATAAAGGAGATGTAAAATCCACCAAGCTGTGAAGCGCTGCCTCTACTCTGTTTTCAATGGTGCAATCAGTCTTGTAATTGACTGCAATTTTCTACCATGTACTGGATAAAACTATCAGGAAAGATCTGACCAAAGATCAATGAGACATGTGTTCTTTCCATTCTCAGATCCTTTTTCATTGAGAGAACATGTCCAGAAACCTCATTGTGCTATGCTGAGCTCTTTTGAAAATACAAAGTGCTCAGCATCTTCCCATTATGTGGACTATAATTGGATCCTTTATTCTGGTTAATAGTATTAAACTTAACACTTTTCTCAGCTGTTCATGGCAGCCTAGTCCACACTCTCTAGAACAAGATCAACCAAGCCTTAAAATGTTAACTGGAAATCAAGTAAAGATGTTTCTATAGCCATAGAACTAACTTAGAGGAGTTACTCAGTGAAAACAAGTTATCACCTGTTTAGTGGATGGATGATAACTATAGATTATTGAATCCTTTGAAATTCAAATTTGTGATGTTCGACACATTTTTCCTAAAAATTTGAAATGCAGTGAAAAAATTCATCACAAAATGCAGGTACTACTATTGCCCTAAAGAAATGTTTATAACACAAATACAGAACAAATAATGTTAAAAGCATCTCATCATAGAAATGTATGGTAACCAAGTAATAATTAATAGCCCATTTAATAACACAATGCACTGACAGACTTTTCATGTTTTTAAAATTTAAAAAAAGTCCAAAAAATTATCCCTATGAGTAAGTTCAGATCAGGCAGAGCATTTTGTGCAGGACACAGTTTAAACTGACGGTGTTACTGTTAGAAGTAACATCCTCCTGATTTGCCTGAGATGAGTAATGTGCCAAACATTCCAATAACTTAACACTTGCCAAAAAGGATGGAATAAGAAATGATAGATGGGTACAAGTACACATACAGAAAGAATAATTTGGCAGCTGACCATAGTATAGGTGTAGTGTGTTCAGATGTCAAATTAGACTTGTAAAGCAAGTGTGCAAAAACAGACATGGACAGATAAAGAAATGTTATCAGGATGCATAGCTAAAAAGTAGGGCACTGCATTAGGCCCCTTTCACACGTCTCTGTCTCCGGTACTTGTGGTGACAGTTTTCACACATACTGGAGACAGGGACTCACATAGTCCAATTCAAATGAATTGGACTATACACATGTCAGCGTGTTTCACAGAACCGTGTGTCCGTGTGCAAAACACGCAGACATGTCCGTTTTCACCGGAACAGATGGGTCACAAAACGTGCCGCACATGTGCACACAGAGAACAATGCACACTGTCCTCCGTGGGCACTGATGGCTGCCGGGGAAGTAGCGCTACTGTAAACTGCTGTGTTATGATTTGGTAGCCAAGGAGGACAGTAGCCAAAATAGCTTAGGCAACCAGACACCCAGAGAGGTTGGTAACTAGCGGATTGCAGACCCCTAAACTGACAGCCCAACTAGAAGCAGCCGTGGGACGTGCCTACGGTGCCCTAGACGCCTCGACACAGCCAGAGAGTTAACTAAGCCTAAAGAGAGAAAGTGAAAAGCTAACTGCCCCGGAGTAGAGCCCCCAAAGGAATAGGTAGCCCCCAAACATATATTGGCAGTGAGACAAGATGAAATACAAACACAGGCAGAAAATAGAGCAAGCAAATGCTGGGGCCCAAACTGTCTAAATAGAACAGGACAGGAAAGAATACTGTCTGCAATCCAGCAAAAACTCTAAGAAAAACTCCAACACGTCTGATATACAAAAATACTGAGATCACACGATCTCTCCCCCGCTAGATCAGCACTCTGGTGTGAACTGGTAGCAAGTCAGCAGATACCGAAATAACAGGGAACTGAAAATACAAAAACTGTCTCTGGTGTGAACTGGTAGCAAATCAGCAGATACTGAAATAACAGGGAACTGAAAATACATAAGCAGTGGCAAATGAGAAACAGCGCAGGCCCCTGCAGGGGAACATGGCTGTACTAACTCCAGAAAGGCAGAACACTAAGATAGACAAAAACAAAAGCCACAGAAATAAACAGCAAAACTTATCTGAAAGTTGCAGGACAGAGCAGGAAGCAAGCTGACTTCCAAAAGGGACCAGGAAGCAACAAATCACTGGCAAGGATCATGGGAATGTTGTTCACCTATATCTGCCCAGTCAGAAACACCTGATTGCCTGTCAACCAGGTGATAAACTTCTGTTAGCCAAAGAAGCTTCAGTACTATCAGCAGCCACCAGGTGGAGTCCCAACTCAGAAGTCAGATCCAGAGTGTTCACAACATGCTGTTCCCCGGCGGCTGGTGCTGAACGCGGCTGTCATTATTCTCCCCTGCTCTGCCAGCAAGCAGCGCAAGCAGGGGAGAATGAATGAAAGAAAAACATGATGTGGGGTCACCTTTATTTTTTGAACCAACCCAGCAAAACTCACAGGTGCGGGCTGCTATTCTCAGGCTGGTAAGAGGCCATGGATATGGGTCTTCCAGCCTAAAAACAGCAGCCCGCAGCTGCCCAGAAAAGGCACATTAGATGCGCCAATTCTGGAGCTTTGTCGGGTTCTTCCCATTTGCCTGTAGCGGTGGCAAGTGGGGTAATAGGGGGTTAGTGTCACCTTTCTATTGTAAGGTGACATTAAGCCCGGCTTAGTAATGGCGAGGTGTCAATAACACACCTATTCATTACTGATCCTATTGTATGTAAAGGGCTAAATAAACACCACACAATAAGATAAAAGTATTTTAATGAAATCATACTCCACACAGTTTTGCCATCTTTATTACACGCTAATCCAAGCAATGCCCTCAGTTTTCTGTAAAAATATAAAAATAATAAACCAACAATATAGCATACCTGTCCGGCGTTCAATCCCATGGCGTAATCCATATCTGAGAAATGTACAGTTTACAACCGGAGTGGTGCTAATGCTACCGCACCTGCTGTAAACTACTGGGGAATGAATGAGAAGCAGTTGGCGCAGGCTCAGTAACTAGCGGTGACGTCACTGATTATGTGCTCGCTGCTGGCATGAACTCCTGTGACCTTAGCACCGTGGGAAAATGCAAGTGATGAGGTCACTGTGACAGAGCTTGAACTGTCGTGACCTCATCACTTGCATTTTCCCATGGTCCTGAGGTCACAGGAGTTCATGCTGACAGGGAGCACAGACTCAGTGACGTCGTCACTAGTCAATGAGCCGGCGGCAGCTGCTTCTCATTCATTCATTCTCCCCTGCTCGAGCTGATCACCAGCAGAGCAGGGGAGAATGGATGAAAGCCGCGTTCAGCACCTGCTGCTGGTGAACAGCACTTACAGTAGCGCTATTTCCCTGGCGGCCATCCGCGTGGTACTAATGCGGCACGCTGGCAGCAAATGGTTGTCACACATGTGCCGAACGTAGTACACACACGGACACTGATATCTCCGGTACCAGTTTTTCCGGCACCGGAAATATTACGACGTGTGAAACCGGCCTTAGTGTGGAATGTATGGATGCAAAATTTGACTTGTAAAACAGACACACAGCAAATAAAGTGTTGGCAACACACACACTTTGTGAGGTCACAGTTTAATGTTCAGTTTTTATGGATTTGTCTCTTGGATGTTTTAAAAAACAATTATTCTCATTTCACAAAAAAAGATAGCACAAGAGATGCAAAAACTTAGTAAAGCTACTTGAGACAAGCAAGCACACAGTTTGACATTGATTTCAGATTTTTCTTTCATACAAAAACTATAGTGCTGTTCTGCTTTCTATTTCATTATGAATTAAGAAAAAAATGCAATTCAAACGCAGAAGAATTTCAGCACAATATCACTGATCAGTCACAGTGGTCAGGTGCTGCTGACATCTCTCCAATTTCTCTCTCCCCCAATTAATTGAATCTCTGTATTATTCACAGACTACTATACTCATCTTCAGTGCTGCAGTTATAGTTATATAATACATCTGGAGTATTCTTTCAATGTTTTAGATCTTTCTCTTCCTATATTTCTGAGCTCTGATGTCCTCTCGCTATCCTGAAATCATTGTAAAATGCTGTATTTTCTGACAAAGCTTTTAAACAGGCTATGATAGTCCTTCATGATTTGCTGTTATACCATGTGACATAATAACTGCAAGGCATTATGGGGAATCTCACACATTCACACCTGAGGTCATTTCTGCCTTCTGTGACTAATGCAGTCTACTGCAAAATGTTAGAAGGCAGTGGACAAGTGAACTTTTTTTGCATATTGCTCGGATCGATCAGCAGAATGGGTAATTTTTATCTCTGGTGGGGCACTTTTATGATGTGTCAGTTCATATGTCCAACCATGGCTCAATGCATTCTCTCTTAGGCAGCCGGAGAAAACTCAATGCAGTGCCTTTAGGGCTTGACTCAATCAAATGAGTCAAAATGCACACTGCAGCCCTATTCAGACAGGGCTAAAAGTGCTCTGCCAATCAGTGCAAGATTCAACTGATGGCCTATAAAAAGGTATCTCACAAGAAATATCACATGAGGTCTAAAACCAGTGAGCTGTCTCAAGACCTTTGCAACCTTATTTTTGCAAAACATACTGATGACATTGGTCACAGAAGAATTTCCAAACTACTGAAGGTTCTAGTGAGCACTGTTGGGACCATTATCCATAGATACATAGATGTCCATAAATTATTTGTCATAATGAGAAATGACACAGGAAAAAATTATTAAACACACTTACTGAAATGTAATGAATACTTCACACAAAATCCTTGATAGCACCTTGGTAATGAGAAACCATTTATAGGCGATCAGCTGAACCAGCTGATATTATTTTTCACTGAGTGGCAGATTTGCTTTCTATTTACTGATAAATTTCAGCTGGTGTCTTGACTTTCCATTTTTTTGCACCACTCTTTCTTTATGTGTGCAATATGTTTTCCCTGTGTCATTTCTCATTAATACACATAACTTAATTTATAGACATCTATGGTTTGATTTCTTTGGATTGGATAGGTTATTACCAACATCTGGTGAGAAATTCATGGCAATATCAACTATAGAAATTTTTAAATAGAAAATTGGTGATATGTTCAGTACTTATTTCACCCGCTGTAGCTTAATGCTAGATTAACATGTCCAAGTGAGTTTCATGGCTTGAGTACAGACCACAACTTCTTCACTTCTGAACTAGCTGTGGGTCTCCTGACCAAAATTCAACAGCCTCAAGTATGCCTATGATGAGTGCATGATTGCTAGGTAGGAAAACTCCGAACATAAAGGTCATAACAATTGAAAAATAAAAAATAAAAATTAAATGAAGAATGTTTAAAGGAAAAAGGGGGCAAAAAATAGGAGATATAAAAAATATAATATTTATTGAGGTAATATATAAAATTGATAAATAATGACACTAGCAGCACATAAGCAATGCCTGCAACCACAAAATGACTATATAAAAACAGCAAAAAATATACCCAAAATAAAGAGCATGGACAGTGTGATACAGGGTAAAAAACAAAATATAAAAAATGATAATATTTTCAAGTATTGCAAGTGCAAACAAACACCATTGTGCTCAAAGCATGATTGTACATAGTGTTCATACAGGGATATATAAAAACGTATACAATAACTTGGAGCACAGATATATCCACAATTAGAATACTAGTGCATGAAACAATATATATTATGTGCACCAAAGCTATATATGTGGCACTGGCAAGTAAAAAATGGTGAATACTAGCAATGCGCAAAATGGAAGTCCACAATGCATATAGTGATAACAAAAAGATTAGATCATGTTTTAGTGTGTGGTAATGCAAAAATCACATTGCCAGGTGGAACAGCATAAGTCCACATGTATAAAAAGGCGGTGCAGGCGGTGTGAGCCTGACGCTCACTTCCTGACGCCCCCCTTTGAGGAAGTGATCGTCAGGCTCACAAAACGCGCGTCAGGGTTCCTGGACACCTGTGGATATCACAACCTGCTACTAAAATGGGTAAATTCTACCATGATCTGTTTATTTAAATGCACATTTTCTTGTCTATTGTTACAACAGCGCTATGAGCAATACAATATAGTCAGTTCATATAATGATGGAAGCCCTCTGTGGACCTAATTATGTTTCTATGACACTAATACATTGCGCTTTGTACATATGATATTGCATTGAGCAGGCATCCACAGGGTCTTTATTATTGGGTGTATCATCTCATCCTGAGTTATATATACAACTATTCAATATATATAGAAAACTAGATCTGAACTGAAAAAGTAAGTTAATGTGTATGCAAAATGTAAATGCATATTAACACATGACCATTACGGAGAAAACCAGGCACAAAAAAAAAAACTATTCAATATATATGCACAATGCTGTAATTTTATTGATATACTGTATGTATTTTTTGTATACAAATAAATTTGATATATTTTTTGAGATACTTTTTTTGACTTTTTTGTTCTCCAGTAATTCTCAGTTATATTACAAGTCAGTATCCTATGGTTTGCTATTTTGGTTTTTTTTCCTTATAACTCATGGTTAGTGGTTGGGTGAACCCAAAACATCCAAATGTCTCTGATGGAAAGTTCACATACGTTGGTGATTTTGGCCTGATAACATGCACAGAAGTTGACATAAAAGGGTTTGAATGGCTACTAAAGGTAATATCCTCACCTGTGACCTGACTGTTTGTAATCAGTGTGTGTGCATAAAGGCTGAGTGAATTTCTGGGATCCAGACAGACTTTTGCATCTTTCAATCTTTCATCCAGCCACTGACATTTCTGGATTGTGAGTCATGGGGAAAGCAAAAGAATTGTCAATGGATCTATGGGAAAAGGTAGTTGAACTGTATAAAACAGGAATCCAAGGAATTGATAATGCCAGTCAAGCAGCGTTCAAACTTATATAAACTTTCGAGCACAACTATATATATGTATGTATATATATATATATATACAAAAGGTATTTAAAGACCTCAAAATACAAAGCTTTTTATATTGAAGGCCATATATGTATTTTTATATGTGTATTGGTGTCTGTACATGACGATGGAGTTTGTTTCATTCTCTGCCTGAGTTATCCCTAATTTCCTTTGGATCACAAACCTGCACTACTGACCACCAAATGGAATATCGAAGAGGGAAGGCTGTCTATTACCGTATGTTTTTTGCTTGGCTTGATTGGTGTTGTGCTTCTAGTGTAATACTGGAAGGTGAGAGTTTAATGACTGTTCTCCTGTTTAGAGGTGTAGCCCTATGAACTATGTTCCTCTTTTATTTTTCCTTGCATGTACCGTAATGCCCTCCTCTTTGGTGCTTTGCATTAAATAAATGTTTGGTAAATGAAGTGAAGGGATTAAGAAGACTGTCAAAATGACAATTTATATCAATTTCTGAAAGATTTATTATAATACATGAAAAAATTATATTGCAGTACGATGTTAGCCAGAAAAATCAATGTAAATATTTTTATGCCCCCAAAAAATTATTTCAGGAATGATACCAGGACATTTCCACTACCTCTACATTTGCAACAAAAGCCTTAATTTTTCAATCTTGGAATATCTTTCGGAGACATCACCCCATCCACCCCATTGTACAGAATGTCTTGTGACAACTTAAATGTTGCGCTCTTGTCTCAGTAATCCCGATTTGTTAACCAGTCTGAAGAAGGAGCCTTTGTGCTCTGAAAATTTGCCAATAGAATTTCCTGGTTAGCTAATAAAGCTATTACTCCTAGAATACTTTTTTGAGGGGGGAGGGGTGGGTCTAAGAGTATTTACATGAAAGATTTATTAAAGTAAAACAAGAAAATATTTTACATAGGACAGGTCATCTCACTTTACATGCCCCATTGTCTTAAAATACCAATTATATGCTCTAACTCTATATTGTATTGCTGCTCATGGAAATGTGTGAATATATTAACAAGTGATAAATACGTTTGTCACCTCAGTAGGACATGTCTAAAGTGCTTAATATTGTCATAGTGTCAGATTTTTTGCTGGCTTTGCCAACCATTTCCCCAAAATTTGATTTGTGGCAAATATATTCAGCATGAATTGCATTACTGCAAAGCATCTAATTGCCTGAAAAATAGACGTATAACACTCTGAGATCACCTTGGATTGTATTGAACCCCTTTTCAGTTCTTTAATGCAAATAGCCATATTAATCCCTTCACGACATGCTCCGTACATGTACGACACATGTCGTGTTCCTCAGTTTGATGTGGGCTCCGTCTCTGAGCCCACATCTTTCCAGGTGGTCGACGCTCATAGCAAGTGAATATTTCTGCTACACACAGGCAATCTGATCATCGCCTGTATGTAGCAGAGGTAATAGGACAACTGCAGCTTCTAGTCTCCCATGGAGACTATTGAAGCATGCAAAAAGTAAAAAAAAGTTTTTAAAAATATTACAAAAATAAAAGTTCTAATCACCCCCCATTAGTGTCATTCAAAATAAAACAATAAAAAAAAAATATACACATATTTGATATCGGCGCATTCCAAATCACCCGATCTATCGAGATATATAAAGAATTAAGCTGATCGGCAAATGGCATAGCGAGAAAAAAAGGCAAATCACCAGAATTACGTATCATTGAATGGTATCATTAAAAACATCACCTGGGTACGCAAAAAATAGGCCGCTCTCCCAAACCGAGATCACGATAGATGGAGACACTATGGGTCTCAGAATATGCCCCAAAAATTTTTTTTAACAAACTATGGATTTTTTTTCACCATTTAAATAAAAAACAATCTATACATGTTTGGTATCTACAAACTCGTAATGACCTATAGAATCATAATGGCAGGTCAGTTTTAGCATTTGGTGAACATCGTAAAAAAAATCCAAAAAACAGTTTTGGGATTGCACTTTTTTTGCAGTTTTACCCCACTTGGAATTTTTTTCCCATTTTCGAGTACATGACATGGTAGAACCAATAATGTCATTCAAAAGTACAACTTCTCCCACAAAAAACAAGCCCTTACATAGCCATATTGATAGAAAAATAAAAAAGTTATGGCTCTGGGTAGAAGGGAAGCAAAAAACAAACCAAAAAATGAAAAAGGGCTGCGTCGTGAATGAAGTTAATCTTTTGATTATAAAATTTTGTGCCCAGCCAATAATTGTTAGTATTAACATGCTCACTGCTCTATAAATTGGTGTTGTGTGTAGCACTCCGGGATGCTACCACTTATCTGGTAGAATGGGACAATAAATTAACGCACTAGTCCCCTCAACCTGTTTCACTGCGTTAGTGGTGTCATCAGGGTATGGAACCCTGGCTTGAATGGTGGCCGGCCAGACAAACCATCTATATATAGCCTCTGTTTAGCTTGAGAGCCAATGAACGGAGTTTTGCATATTTTAAAAAAGTGATATCAGTCACATTATAGCTAATATATGTTTGAATCGCCCGCCAGGGCAGTGGGTTACTTCATACCGGGCCGGTGTCTTAAAGGGATGTGTCACGGCAGCAGTGACCCGGTCCGTGGCCCTGGGCGTCCAATGAAAAGGGGGTTTATTTACAGGGGATGATGAGAGTTTGTATTGAAGTGTTCAAGACGCCACCTGTGGTTTCTGGTCAGAGGTGACCAGCGCTGCAGTGCAGAACCTCTGGGACAGATGGTGTGATGCAGCAGAGTTGGAATAGCTCTCCACAGGCAGAGCTTGTTATCCCATGGCAGAGAGATGTTTTAGAGGGTAATGGTGCTGGGTGATGTAGCAATGTGAAGTGAGTGCCACAGGAAGAATTTGAGGAGACACATTCAGGTGCAGTTTCCAAAGCTTTACTCACAGTCTGTCTGCAGTACAGGTGATCGCTTGGTGCCACGTCCTCCAGGTGAGGGATCCAGCCACCTCCCAGGTAGATGGAGAACACCAGTCCAGTGCTCCCTGTCAGTATATGCCTTCCCTTGCCGTCTCACTGTGCTGATTCCTGTTACTACTTCCTTCCCAGCACCACACAAACAGTGTCCCAGTCCGGCAACTGCGAATCCTGTCGGACAACGTGACCCAGGCTTTTCCTTGATTCTATATAGCTGCCTTCCCAGAGAAGATGATTGTGGTTGTTGGCTGTGACCCCTAAAGTTGTCACAGCTGTCAGCTTGCTAGCTGAGTCCTGTTGTACACTCCACTAGGCTAGGGGCCGAAACTCTTCTGCGACCTGGATTCTCCCAGCTGATGTCCGTCAGCCTGGAACGAGCCCCATGGGTAGCCTTCTGCTGAGCTGTGCCTCTGAGAAATCCCTTTTCCCTTCCAGGAAGCTTCTTTCTGTCCTTCTGTCAGCAGCTCCTCAGGACCAGGAGCCTGCTGCACGTTTCTATCTCTTCCCGCCTTCCCCTACAGGAAGGTTGCCTGTGCATGTCTTTCCTCTTCTTACCTATGGGAAGACTCTCTCTTACTTCCCTCTATTCTCCTGCTCTGACCCACAAGCTCCACCCACCATCTAACACCCTTTCCTAGCTACAGAAATGCTAGAGGAACTGTGCTAGTGTGTGTGATGGATGCAGTGTTGTCAGAGCCAGGTTCAGTGTCTCCACCTTACCTGAAAGATGGGATGCCACATCTCTGGCTGAGATGCAGTACCTATGTGGCGACTGGTCCCTCACGGGTGCCACATGTTCACTCAACAACTAGCCAATGGTGTTAGATTATAGAAAGCCTGTGTTGATACGTCATGAATGAAAGTGTCCCATCTCTCTGTTACTATAGTAATATTGAACCAATGAGGTAATCCCCTTCTCCTGATGCTCCAATCGATATAACGCATATTGTGACAGGTACAGGTTAACAAAAAGCATTATATCGATTGGAGAAAAGTTGGCTGGGTCAGGCAAGAAGATGTCTGAGAGATGCCCAACTGAGTGTGGGCCATTGGCTATGGCAGCAGCAGAACTGTGTATAAATCAGATAACAGTCAGGCAGATGCTGGGGCAGATTTAATTATTGGCATCAGCCATAGTTCAATGACAGTCAGCACTGATCTATGCATGATTCATTTTGACATATGGAAGATTTTCCACATTTTCAGCAGATAACTTGGTCCACTTTAGTATAACAAAGCCACCGGCTACTCTGAATCTCTTCTCTGACTGTGCATTAGAGGCTGGACATGACAATACGCCCATAGAAAACTGGACAGTTGTTTCCACTGGTTCAATCTACTGCCCAGAGGCGTGGCTAGGGTTTCAGCTTAGGGGGGGGCAAAATATCTGAGTGGGCCCCTAATCAGGTAATCCTGACTACAGCTATGGTGGCGCCCCTTAATCATGGGTATATAGGAAAATCACCAGATGACCGAGCTGAGATTGAAAGTAAATCTACATACAAAAACGAACACTCATATTACTATATGGAGACCATATAGTGGTAGATACCAGTTCTTCAGACTTTCTTATGAAGTCGTTCACTTTTCCCATCTTTTCCATCTGGACCAGACCGACATGATGACTTCTCCAGCCAGGACTCGTCTGTAGAGATTACAAAGATGATTTCTCACATTTACACCACTGTCCATATACCCCAATGCTTAGCTGCTGCTGCCGCCGTATGTGTCCTACAGTATATGCTGTGTGGTACAATAACCGCTCCTCTTAACGCCCCACATAGTACCACCACCGCTGTGCCCCTTACATAGTAATAATGACTCAATTATGCTCTCTAAATAGTAAGATTCCCCCCTAGATTAATGCCCTATACTAGTGCCCTCCACATTTTGTCCCTTAAAAGTAATAGTACCCCATATGCAACTTAGATGGTCACAATACTCTGAGTGCCCCTATAACAATAATGCTTAAGTGCCCACTTAACATTTAATAATGTCCCCTAAGTTGTCCCCATGTACAGCTTTCTTATACACAATATAATATTCTCACAACTCCCCTATGCACAGCCTAATGATCCCTCTGCACCCCTATACACAGTATGACAAGCCAACAGCTCCCCTCTAAACAGAATGATGATCCCACTGGTACCCTATACACAGTATGATGAGCCCACAGCTCCCCTATACTGTACACAGTCTTATACCAACAGAGCTCCACTATAGAAATTATAGTGCCCCTCAGAGCTCCCCTATATACAGTATAATGGGCCAACAGCTCCCATATGCACAGTTTAATACCTTCACAGCTCCCCTATACATGATATGGAGCGCCCACAGCTCCAGTAAATACATTATTATAGCCCCCACAGTTCCTCTATAAACAGTATAATGGGCCAACCACTCCCTTCTACACAATATAAATTCCCCACAGCTCCCTTATACACAGTATGATGGACCCACAGCTTCCATACATAAAGTATGATGTCCCCCACAGTTCTCATATACACAGTATAATATGCCCAACCGCTCCCTTATATACAGTACAAAGCCCCCACAGCTCCCATATACACAGTATAATGGGCCAACCGCTCCCTTATACACAGTAAAATGCCCTCACAGCTCCCCTATACACCGTATGGTGGGCCCACAAATCCCTTATACACAGTAAAATGGACCCACAGCTCCCATATATACAGTATGATATCCCCCACAGTTCCCCTCTACACAGTATAATGGGCTAACCGCTCCCTTATACATAGTATAATGCCCCCACAGCTCACCTATACACAGTAAAGTGGGCCCACAACTCACATATATACAGTATGATATCCCCCACAGGTCCCCTCTACAAAGTATAATGGGCTAACCGCTCCCTTATACATAATATAATGCCCCCCACAGCTCCCCTATACACAGTATGATGGGCCCACAGCTCCCATATATACAGTATGATGTCCCCCACAGTTCCTCTTTACATAGAATGATGTCCCAAATCTCTTCCTTGGAGCATGGGAGAGATCTTTGTTTGGCGACGGGGGCATGCAGGCCGCCTCCCATGTGCTGTGCTGGTATCGATATATTGATGATATTATATTCTTGTGGGATGGGACGGTGCATCAACTCGACGATTTTATGCTGAATTTAAATCACAACTCATTAAACATCCGGTTAACCTATAATTATGATTGCAAAAGGATTAATTTCCTGGACGTCGCTCTGGAGGTGGATTCAGTTGGTCGCATCCAGACCGATGTCTATAGAAAGCCAACGTCTGTTAACTCTCTAATTCATGCCACATCAGCACATAATCCTGCGACCATAAGGGCTGTCCCGGTCAGACAGTTCCTCAGGATGAGGCGAATCTGTTCATCAGAGGAGAAATTTGAGGCGCAAGCATTGGACCTTAAAAATAGGTTCCAATTACGTAGTTATAGCGGTAGATGCATTAAAAAAGCATATGACAGGGCCAGAAAGACCACTCGAGGTGATTTGCTACACTCAAATAAACAATTTAAGAAGAGGGTTACGGGCGGGCCCATTAGATATATTTCAACTTACAATCACGAGTGGGAACACATGCGTGAAATTCTCACAAAACATTGGGCCATTTTGGGTGCTGAGCCCGCACTGGGAGCCGTGTTGGGAGACTTTCCCCTGATGGCAGCTATGAAAGCAAATAATCTTAGGGATTTGCTGGTCAAAAGTCACTATACTGCTACTCCGACTAATCCATTTGGGTCAAGGGGACCTACCCCAGGATCGGTACCATGTGGCCACTGCGTGGCCTGCGCAAATGTCCTGCGCTGCTCTACCTTTCAGGCTTCTGATGGTGAAAGGGAGTTTAACATCCGCCATCGTATTTCGTGTGGAAGCACCAATGTTATCTATTATGCTACATGCGGGTGCTCTAAAATCTATGTTGGTCACACTACCAGAGAACTGCGGGTAAGGGTACGGGAGCATGTGCGGGACATTCGCGCAGCCAGATTAGTGACAGACCCCTCTGATCTTAAGACAATCCCCCACCACTTTTTACAATGCCAAAATGGGGATGCGAGGACCTTTATGGTCAGGGGAATTGATATCCTGCATTTAGGTATCAGAGGGGGCAATAATAAAAAGATCCTTGCCCAGATGGAAATTAGGTGGATTGTTACTTTGGATACCATGGCCCCAAGGGGCCTCAATGAAACACTATCCTTTGCCCCATTTCTTTAATATAGACTTCCTTTACTGTTCTCTCCGTGCCCAGATCCCCACATAATGGAAGTTATGTTTTGGTTTTATCCGCTTTTAATTTTTGTTTATTTGTGTTTTTTAGCTGTGTGTAGATATGAGATTTTCGCATTTATGGATAATTCGATCAAGATCTTTATGGACTATTTCTTCTTTGCGCCTGGCTCCTACATGATCTGCCATGAAAGGAGGAAACATCAAATCAGTCATTGACGACATACATATGCAATAGAATCTATTTAGTCATTTATTCTGGACAATATATGTATACGTATAAGATGTATCATTGTTATTTGATGTATTGGTGGTGGTGCGCATGCGTGGTGCTGCCTTCGGCTCCTGTCGTGCGGCTGGGTGTCTCATGGCTTCCGGTGCCCGCTCGGGGTTTTTTACACCCCGCACGTGCGCTGTGGTGCCTGACGTCTGGGCTGCACGCTTCGGGACCTGTGGGGCGCACTGCTCATGTGCCGCTAGAGCCACACTGATTGGCTGCCTGGCAGCACGTGACCAGTTATCTGAGGCATAAGAAGGTCCTGGTCCTAATCACAATGTAACGTCCCTTGAGAAAGCGGGATCGCTACCCACGAAACGCACGTCGGGATCCAGTCTTCATGTGTGTGGGGGGTTGCCTCGTGACCTTTGGGTAATAAACTGCTAATAGTGTAATTATACACTGCATTTTCCTACTACGAATCCCTAGTCATGTTTGGCAACTGCTGGGAGTTTACCCTCTTTATTACTTGCTAGTTCCCAGATTTGCAGCTAGTCTCCCTGCCTGGGGGGGGATGTGCCTACCCTATGTTTGAGTCAGATACTGCCACTGACGATTAGATGTGTTGATGTACTATGTGTTAGAACTCAAACTGTGGGCGGCAACCTTGGGAGTTGGTATATCCGTCTTCTTGCATTACTGTACCTTTGCATGTGCAATATTTTGTATACCAGTTGCTGACAGAATATTTAAGGGATAATGAAATGTGTGTGTGCAATTACTACATACCACCTATAATGTGATATATTAAACCTCATGTGGGTATACTGCTACCGGTTTTCTTAAACATTTATTTTTATGCTGTCACGATATCGGCATGTAATTAAAACTATTATTCTACTGCCATTATGCATGGCGATCTAGAGGTATGTGCAATTGCACTAGCAATATTTATATTCACAACAGTTCTGTGTGTCCTCAAATGCAAAATGTCTTATATGTTTTAATATGCTCAACCATTTGTAGCAACCAATAAAATTTGTATTATTTACCTTTGTAACCTATGTGCTCCGTTTTTTCTCCTGTGCTCATGATATTTGGAGTAGGTATCTTTGTTTCTTTTTGAGTGGACTTCTACGGGTGTGTACAGTCAGGGCCAGAAATATTTGGACAGTGACACAAT
>VIAB01008478.1:70430-90642 GCA_009801035.1 Oophaga pumilio
CTGCCGTGTACTGCAGATCATCCCAGAGGACCCCAAAACACTGCTGTGTACTGCAGATCATCCCAGAGAACCCCAAAACACTGCTGTGTACTGCAGAGCGTCCCAGAGGACCCCAAAATATTGTCACGTACTAAAGATTAGCCCGGAGGACCTCAAAATATCGTCACGTACTAAAGATCATCCTGCAGGAATCCAAAATAAGGCCACATAGTACAGATCATCACGGAGGACCCCAAAATAACATTGCGTACTAAAGACCATCCTGTAGTACCCCAAAATGATGCTGTGTACTACAGATCATCCAAGGACCCCAAAATAACTCTGCATACTATAGACCATCCTGCAGTACCCCAAAATAACTCTGCATACTATAAACCATCCTGCAGTACCCCAAAATAACGCTACGTACTACAGACCATCCCGAGGGACCCCAAAATAGTGCTGCATCCTATAGATCATCCCGCAGGACCCTGAAATAATGGTGCATGATACAGATCATCCTGTAGTACTCGGAAATAACAGGAGGGATGATAGAGACTGGTTACGGGTTTTGGCGCCACTCTACACCTCCGCGTGGCTCCCTCCGTCCCCTCACGGACCAGTCTTCTCTTACATCTCCTCCATTCTCAGAAACCTCTCCGCTATTCCAGCGCGTCTCGCTCCTCCGGCTCTGCGGTGCCTCCACCTATGTGGGAGATAATGTATCGGCTGCAGGCTAATGAGCTGTCCGGGGTTAATTATATTCAGCGTTTAGAGGGTAATTTGCCAGGAATGCAGCAAATCAATCAGCTGTGAGAATCCGGCAGAATTCACAGGAAAATAACATGATTTCCGCAGCTAATGGCAGAAGCGGGGCGAAGAAATGCTGGCGAGATTCAGCTCCCTCCATGCACAGAGCAAATACAGAGAGGGGGAAACAGAAAACATACGGTTTAGCCATAAAAAGATATAAAATCATTTTCTGTTTTGCTCTGTTCTTGGGATGCAGCCTGCAGTGTAAAGCATGGAGGCCTTCATTGTGTCTAGTTCAGAAAACCCAAAAGGGATATCCAAATGAATAAAGTGGTCCCGATTCAAGACCCTCAATATTAGCCAGAGCACTAATACCAGATACATGCGGCTAATAGGGAGCCCACTGATTACAATAGATCATGTGCAATTCCTCGTTCCTCCTCTGGAGGCGCTGCAGGGAAAATGAACATTTGCTTTTCGATTACCACTGATCGCTATATAAATGGCATCTGATCAGCAATTTAGCCAGTTTTAAGAGTACCCGTCACTTGCCATATATCATTTTTTTTTACCTGGTGTAAACGCCGCTGTTCTCCTGAATTCGGCGTTGTGTTTCTTTCATTCCTGCGCCTCTCTGTTCCTAAAATAAGGCCCCTTCTTCCCAGAACATAAATTTAGTCTTGTTATCCAAGTGGGCGTAGTCCTCCAGAAGACACCCACTTGACTAACGAGGCTAGATTAACACGCAGGAAAGAAGGGGCCGAATCTCAGGTACGGAGAGGAGCAGGAACAAATGAAAAGCATCCCCGGATTCAGGAGAACAGCGGCGTGTACACCGGGCAGAAAAAAATAACATTTAGGACACGTGACAGGTTCATTCTTAGAGCCATAAAATCCTTTTTCGATCGTACACAGGGGTTAACCATGACCCACATCTTCTCCGGGAGCGGTGGTGAGTAATTCTTGCCTCCCACTTATATTGACTGCTTTAATTTCCTATTGAAAAAGGAATTAAAATGTGGCCGCGTTTTCCCTTTCTTTACTGCTGAATTAACCCTCACTTTTGTCCATTTGTAAACTAATGGAAATGATGTAAATGCGGCCATTAGGATAATTGGATTGTTGTGGGAGTTTATCGGGCCGCCACTTCCCAGCATTTGCTGGTTTTCTGCAGAGTGGGGCCCCGCATCTACTGAACCGCGCCATTTGTTTCTCCCGTCCGTGGGCGCGAGGTCTGACACTTGCGATATTCCCAGGGCGGCCGTTCTTACCCGCGCAGTGAATGGGCAGATTTCCGGGAGTGGATAGTGGCCGCCATTAATCAGTGTCCTTTTATAATTGTGCCTTGTGCTGTTAATTAGGGTTCTCCTTTCCTTACAGCAGACGACGACTGGTTATTGTGGTTCCCGCACAATGAGGACTGATGAGATGGGCACTGGGCTAATAACCGGCTCATTAGGCTCCAGCAGTTTCATTACTGCCCCGATCAGTCAATTAGTCATGTGGCTTATAGAACAGCTACACCAATAGGTGTCACTAGAGAGTCGGCTTTCTGTCTCCTGGAGGAGGAGAGATCATTTGCATATCTTTTTTCCCAGGGCGCATTGCCAGCTGGTAGTCTCCATGAGGAGAAACAGAGCCCCTCCATAAAAGCACGCTTCACCCTATAAGAAAATCACGTTATGCAAAACCCTAATATGTATGGTGAGCAAAAGGGCAAATGCCAACACGCAACATGGCTGCCCGGTCATCAGAGCAGCTCCCGTTATTAGACCGGTTCTCCCCGTATAGGAAGTGTCTACATCATGTTTTCATGCTCTACATGCTGGGAAAAAAACTAAAATGGAGGCAGTGAAGAGGAAAAATAGAGGCAACCACCCCCCTCACACTATACTGGAAACATGACGAAGAACTACTAAAAGCTCCATGACGTATATGTGTAATGGAGGCCACATATTATTACACATGGTGATATGGCAGACAGGGCGCACTCATCATGGAGAGCACTGCAGGACTGGTGAGGCCCCCTTGTGGTCCTAGCATACAAATACACAGTAGGGCAGATTTATTAATCCCATCTTAGAGGGATTGGAGTGGTGAGATGGAGCGGTGGGGGATTGGAGTGGTGGATTGGGATTGGAGCGGTGGTGGATTGGAGCGGTGGATTGGAGTGGTGGTGGATTGGAGCGGTGCTGCATTGGAGTGGTGGATTGGAGCGGTGCTGGATTGGAGTGGTGGATTGGAGCGGTGCTGGATTGGAGTGGTGCTGGATTGGAGTGGTGAGATGGAGCGGTGGTGGATTGGAGTGGTGGATTGGAGCGGTGCTGAATTGGAGTGGTAGATTGGAGCGGTGAGATGGAGCGGTGCTGGATTGGAGTGATGAGATGGAGGGGTGGTGGATTGGAGTTGTGGATTGGGATTGAAGCGGTGGTGAATTGGAGTAGTGCTGAATTGGAGTGGTAGATTGGAGCGGTGCTGGATTGGAGTGGTGAGATGGAGCGGTGCTGGATTGGAGTGATGAGATGGAGGGGTGGTGGATTGGAGTTGTGGATTGGGATTGGAGCGGTGGTGAATTGGAGTGGTGCTGGATTTGAGTGGTGGATTGGAGCGGTGCTGAATTGGAGTGGTGAGATGGAGTGGTGGTGGATTGGAGTGGTGGATTGGAGCGGTGCTGAATTGGAGTGGTGGACTGAAGCGGTGCTGGATTGGAGTGGTAGATTGGAGCGGTGCTGGATTGGAGTGGTGAGATGGAGCGGTGGTGGATTGGAGTGGTGGATTGGGATTGGAGCGGTGGTGAATTGGAGTGGTGGATTGGAGCGGTGCTGAATTGGAGTGGTGAGATGGAGTGGTGGTGGATTGGAGTGGTGAGATGGAACGGTGGTGGACTGGAGCAGTGCTGGTTTGGAGTGGTGGATTGGAGCGATGGTAGATTGGAGCGGTGGTGGATTGGAAAGGTGGTGTGGAGGTGGTTTGGAGCAACGGGGTGGCTATGCGGTGGGTTTGAGTGGTGGAGAGGTGCGTCAGAATGGCAGTGGATTGGAGCAGTGGGATGGAACATTGATGGATTGATGGATTAGAGTGGTGGGACGGAGCAGAGATTGTTGCGGTGGTGGATTGGAGCGGTGGGATGGAGCCGTGGTAAGATGGACTGGCGATGGATTGAGGTGGCAGTGAATTAGAGTGGTGGTGGATTGGAGTGAAGGGATGGAGTCGTGATTGTAGCGGTGGGATTAAGCCGTGGTGGGATGGAGTGGTGGTGGATATGAGCGGAGGGATGGATTGGAGTGGCAGTAGATTAGAGCGGTGGTGGATTGGACCGAAGGGATGGAGCCGTGATTGTAGCGGTGGGATGGAGCCGCGGTGGGATGGAGCCGTGGTGGGATGGAGTGGTGGTGGATTGGAGCGGAGGGATTGATTGGCGGTGGATTGTGAATTGGCGGTAGATTGGAGTGGCAGTAGATTAGAGTGGTGGAGCAGCAGGGGATTGGAACAGTGGGATGGAGTGGCTGTGAATTGCAGTGATGGTGCAGAGCCACGGGATGGAATAGAGGTGGATTGCAATGGTGGGGTGGAGCAGCGGTAGGATGGAGTGGTGGGGTGGAATCTAAGGGATTGATGGAGATTGCTGAGCAATGGTTCTCTCTACAGCAGTCTCCCACAGACAATGACTAGAATGTTGGGCACAGACCCACAGATCAGTGAAGCTGGCCCAATCAAAAAGTTACCTGCCATCTTAAAGGGGACTACTCGGACACCCTCTTCTTAAATTAAACAGGGTCCCATTGAAAACAAAAACAGCTTCCACTCACAATCTAGTCCACTGTTCCAGGAAAGTCAGCACTGTGTCTGCCAACACTCGAGCAACCCTTCAGTCATGTAAGCGCTGCAGCCAATCATTGGCCGTTAACTGGCTACAGCGCTCCCAGCTTCCCCGGGCTTTCGAGTTTCACCCAAGAAAAGTGTAAGCTAAGCAGTACATTCGCAGCCACTGATTGGCTACAGCACTCATGTGACTTACAAATGTCATGCGAATTCTGGCAGGTGCGGTGCGGACTTTGCCGGAATGGTGTCAGTCGGGGATGTGAGTAGACGCTGTTTCTATTCTCAATGGGGTCTTGTTTGATTTTAGAAGGGGTTGTCTGAAGAGTGGAGTGGACAGCCTCTTTAAAGATAAGTGACAACCTGGCCAGGCAGGACCCCTCCATTCATCCCAGCAGCTCCTGCTGAATGAGCTATTTGGGGCGTCTTTCGCCTCCATTTTGGCACCATTTATGTACACGTTCTCACTTTCTAGACACTAGAAGCGAGTTACCCAACCAGCATTATGGTAACATTTTTGGGTTCATAAATGTTCCCTACGGTCTAGTGAGGAGCAAAAAGTGTCAAAAACACACAAAAAATAAAGCCTGGCTGACGAAAGGAATTAAGTGAGGCATAGTGCTTACTAAGGACCCCTATTCCAGAGACAGCGGAGCATGTCCTAGGGGGGCAGACCCAAAGAGACGGCTATAGAGTCCACACAAGCCATAAACATCATTACAGCAGCTCCCATTGAGTTCAACGGGGATGTGTTAATCTTTATGTCAAGAGCTCCCCCTAGTGGCGGCCAGATGTAACTACCTGTGTCAGAAAAGCCAGAAATGTGGGGCTAAATCTATTCAAAATGAAAAGAAAATCCCATATTAGAGTTGTGCTATGAATTGTGGTAAGGGGTAAAGCAGCTCACACAGGGGTCGGCCCTGCGCTCACCTGTCCTGGTTTTACTGTTGGTGAGAATCTCTTGGAGACGCTCCTGCAGTTTATCGGCCCTCTTCCTCTCCAGGTGCAGTTGCCTTTTCAGGTCTTTCAGCTGTGAGGAGAAGGATATGTCATATAATGCTGATGATGACAAGTCCTGGTCTACAGTCTGATGAATGCACTGACACGGTGCTGTATACTGCAGCCATATACACAATATCGGGGACATCCGCAGAGGCGACGTCTTCTCATCTCGCTGGCTTTAATAATAACCCTACCTCGGAGGACATGACCGCATATTCCTATGACCTGGATAAAAGCCCTGCGGAGCTGTAATATCCTTACAATGTGCCGAGTATTGTGCTGTCACAGTATTATATGTGCCACCAATCATATAAATGGCCATTCCTGTACTACCGCTATCTAGTGCCACAAAGAAGGGTATATATGGGGCACAACAATCATGACGGGAGCGATGGGCCCACACATCCAGCACCAAGTGTCTCACCTGCATGTACACAGCGCTGGGCCATGCATGCGAGTGGCGCGGCCGTATTTATTTGGAGGGTACCTGGGGTATGGGGGTCTGTGCCACCTCCTATTACTGTATAAGGGGGCACTTGCTAAAGTAAAAACTTCAAAAGCGGCACACGGTGTCCGTCTATGATCTCACTGCACAGAACGTGCCCCGTAAGGTTGGGGACCTCTGCTCTTTGCCAAGTCATGACAACCCCTTTAATGATGCGTATACTCACAGCCGCACTGCCCCTCTTCTCCAGGATTCTCTGCCCGTCCGCTGTATCCTTTACATCCTAATGATAGGAGCACATATTAATAACCAATACCCCGAGACTTGTGCCCCCCGCATCATCGTGAGCTGGGGGGGAGCCAGCGCTGAATCACGAAGGATGAAGTACAATTCACTCTGGGAGAAAATCCCTCACATTTGGGGGTGACATTAAAGGCGCTCGAACACTCTCGACACAAGCCGGCCGAGCCCTCTGATTTCTCATCAACTAATGTTTAAGAGGGCAGATTTTGGGGGAAGAAAGGATCAGACATGTTGGATTTTAACATGCCCGATTCTTTGTTCTCTTCGAAGATAAGCGTCAGTAAGACATGACGGCAGTGGCCCATTCCCCTCTCCCCATTGAGAACACATGCACTCACAGCTATATCGAGCATGCATGTACATGGGAGGTCTGGGAGGAACAGCTGTTTTAGTTCTCACCTGTCTCAGGCGCTCAATTGTTGTGTTAAGATCCTCTTTGCTTTTCTCAGAAGACTTTATCTGTCCGTTCAGCGTCTCAAGCTCCTGCTCCTTCACCTGCGGAGGGGAGCAAAATCTGAAGCCCTACCAATAAATCATACCCACACAGAAATACGGACGCTGGCCGGACTTGTGAAACTGGGGGAGAGCAGGGTGCTGTTTCCTGTGAGGAGGGCCAATGCATACCCTCCTGTGTGACGGCGAGGAGGGGTATACGGTCCTGATGATTGGCATGGATGTGATCTGTGCACTCGAATGCTGCTAGAAGAGGCAGCTGAGCCTCGGCAGTATAGGAGAAGCACAGCGATCTGACCAGCTTCACAGCAGTGCTTGCACACTCTACAGCAAAGAGCACATAAGCTCCGAGCACCTTATTCGACCACCTCTGATGGACGGCAGCAGTGGCCGACAACCTAGGCAACAAGCAGTAAACTACAGAATTACTTATGCCTCAGTTCTTGAGAACTAAGAGGATATTTAGTAAGAAGTAAATTGCAAAGTTGGTTGTTTTCACAAGCACTTTGCAATTTGAATCATTTCTGGGGCAACCTCTTTATGCTCCTTCTGGTCAAAACAGAGCTGCAGACTTACCTGCAAGTCAGCAGAGTGCGTCTTTCGCAGTTCGGACAGATCCTCCTCATGTTGTAACTGGTTCCTTTCAATGGTCTCCTAAAAACATCAGATAGACCCGGTATGAAATAGAGGAAGGACCGACCACCTGTGGAGGCTGTCCCCTATCTATTCCCTGTCGATCAGGCCTGATCACATTTTACTTGCTCCATGAGAGGTTTGGGAATCTGCGCTGAATGTGTCTGTAAGCCCCCGCTGACCGCATGCCCTGTATGGTATATCCCACTTACCGTGGGAGCCTATGGATGATGGGTCTATACAGTGGCACACGTGGCACCTTCCCCAGTGCCCCCTCTCAATGTATTCATCCGACATAAGGCTGGTAACAGAACCTTAGGCCACTTTCGGAAGAACACCGTGTGGGACAGTGTGTGCTCCCGTACCATCCGCGATGCGGATAAACGCGGAGATCTGTACACGGACCCAGTCACGTTCACTATTTGCGGACATGACTGGTCTGAGCAAGGTAACATTAGTCTGGACATAGCCTTATGTGTAGGAGTTATACAAAGCCTGCAAAGATGGCAATAGTGACATCGATACACCGACAGATTATCTCACACACTTACTTCTGCCTCCTTCAGCCGCCGCTCAAACCAGCCTTTGGTTCCTTCCAGCGACTGAATCTGTAGGCGCAGTTCTTCTGTCGTTTGCTGCAATCCTTCCAAATCCCGACTTCGAGCCTAAAAGCAAATTGCACACAGATGTAGACACAAGTATCGCATTTACAGTTCGCAGACGGTAAGCTGAGCACTGGAGGGATCCTGAGGTTATCACCGGGGGGCTCACAAATGCTGCACTACCCCGAACAATAACGGGTTATTCATGTACTGCGCTCATGAGCCAATGCCGATTTGTGCCGCTCTGTCTTACATAAGAGAAAGGCCCTCCCTATGTCCTAACATGTTTTTAGTAGTTCATATCCTTTGGCCAATTACTCTGATACAAGATGGCACTACATCCAGAGAGACTGAGTATAAAAAAGCAAACTTCAGACTCTAGGTGGTTACAATAATCAGTACACCTGCCTTCCTTACCCTAAAGTCTCGGAGCATGGGTGACCATTGTGGATGTCAACTCTCAGTCAGCCATACCTTCTCATCTCTCAGCTGACCTCTCAGCTCTTCCTCACCGCGGTTCTTCTCCTCGTGAAGCTCCCTCAGCTCCTTCTCGTACTTGGCCCTTATACACAGCACCTCCTTCTCGTGCTGGAGCTTAATGTTCCCCACCTCTTCTTTGTGCCGTGCCTTCTCCTGCTGCATCTCGATGGCCATCTCATCCAGCATGCCTTTCCGCTTATCGGCGCTCTGAAGGGAACAGGAGCCGCAGTCATCTGCCTGATGTGAAGAGGACAACAATGGAAAAGGGACGGTACAGGAACACCAAGTACCTTACGGGCTTCTTCGAGGTCCTGCTGCAGCTGCTGAGCCTCCTGCTTCTGCTCCTGCAGCTGCTCCAGCAGTCGGCCATTGGCACGGCTGGACTCCTGCCCAAAAGAGAGAGAAACGGGATAAAGTGACATATCCGCCATTGTTCTGGGGGGTTTTGCGCTTACAGAATTGTGCAGTAAAAATGACCTTTGGATCAGTAACATTATGGCGACAACGAAATTGTATGTCTTTCTAATTTGATAGATCGGACTTCTGCAGACATGGCGACACTAAATAAGTTCATTTTAATATTATTATTTGGGGGGAAAGAGGAAAGATTCAAACCTTTTTTTTAAAACTCTTGTTATAAATACTTTTGTTTTTTAATTGACCCTGTGATTGTTTGATCACTTGTATTATATAATGCAATACTTCAGCACTGCAATAGGTAGTGATATTAATTATCTTAGGGTGGGCTTCATAGCAGTACAAAGTTGGTGGCGACAGGGGTCTTCAGTAGTCCCCCGGCTGTCAATGCAATCAGAAGCTAAGCCTGAAGTGGATGGCACCAACACACAGACAGCACCCAAGTGTATGGCACAGGTTCAGCTACTGAGCCCGCTCCATACACCGCACATGACATAGGAGGGATCAGTAAGTCTTGTGTCAGGAAGGGGTTAAGCTGCTTACCTAGCCTTATGCTGTACTTTAAAATGAGAAAAATAACACCCTCCATGTGACAATAAGACCAATTAAAATGACAGGTTGATGCTGCACTACTGAGTCTGATGACAGCAGGTCCCTTCTGTTTGCAGGATATTACATCAGAAGGGGACATGCGATCGTCACCATCTCTCAGTGGTGCAGCCGCAGACTTCGGATGACCGTATATTGAACGGATCACAATAGTAGCTGTTCTCACAAGTATTCACTATGAATGTTAGACGCCGGTAATTGGCCCAGTGCCCCTACTAGAACAGCCCACCTGCAGCTGGGTTTTAAGGTCCTCTCTCTGGGCCAGCAGCGCCTCCTTGTCATTCTGCTGCTGCTGCACTTCTGCCGTCAGCGCTGCGCTCTGGTCCCGTAATAAGCCGAGCTCCTGAGTTCTGGACGTCTGAATCTACACAATGAAGGAAAGGTTTGTAACGGACGCCAGGAACAGTAATGGACAGAAGACAACGCACGGAAGAGTGACACAGGACTGTGCAGCCCATGCAGAAGGATGTAGGGGGCAGCCATGCAAATCATCTGGTGATGAGATGCAGAAGGTGGAGGGATCCACAAGTCAATGAGAATCATCAATAATTAGTTACCATAACTAAACTTTTAAGTCATTTCGATATGTTGTCGCCTTTGTTCAGAGTGGTCCCGAGACACCCACCAATCGCTCAATCCAGGGGGCAGCAGAGCTCATCTCATGCTCAAGTGTGCATAAAGTGGTGTACGGAGCAACATACTTGGGCAAGAGCTGGGGTCTTCTGCCTCCCTTGTGTGAGCAATCGGTGGGGGTCTGAGGACTGTTCTTAACAGGGGCGACAACATATCAAAATTAGTTAACAGTTTAGGTATCACAAGGATGTGCCACCACTTTGATCTGACCTCTATGACCCCCCCATCAAGCCCTTTTAGTTTGTCTTTGAGCAGCGGCGCCGTCCACCTTCTGTGCAGAGAAACTGCAGCATGACTCTAAGATGGGGTCCGCATCAGTGTGAGGGTCCTTGAGGTCAGACCCCCACTGATTTTAAAGGGATAGCTTATCTTAGGGATCTACAACCACTTTAGTAAATGGAAATATCCCTTTACGACACAAGCAGATGGATGCATTGGACACTGTACACACCATCCCCTCCACCAATAATGCAACGGTCACTTTAACATTTACCCCGGAGCCCAATTTTTGCCCATGAATGGTGGTATGTCCACACGTGCAGCAGCGTCCTGTGCGGGAACTCGGCCCCATGACACCTTAATTCTGCTCATCATAGGGGTCCCGTAATTGGCCATTATTGCTTTTTACGGGATACACCCATCAAAGCACAACGCAGCACATCATGTGACCCAGGCACCACATCTACATTGCCTTAAAGGGGGCACACAAATCCTAAAGCAGGCAATGTGATACAAGACGCCGCGGATACATCCATCTGTATATGCCGAACGGTTTAATTACAGGATTAGGAAAACATGGCTGCTTCCTTCCAGAACCCACGCCACCTCTGTCACAGGTCTAGTTTTGCAACTCAGCTACATTGCAAATAAAGAGGCTGAGCTGCAATACCGCATACAATCTGTAGACAGGGTGGCGCTGTTTTGGGGGAGGAAAATAAATTAAAAAAAAACAGTCCTGCCCCTTTAATTATGTTCAGCCAAACACTTGCATGAGCGGAGATGTTTTGCTAGGTGTGATTGAGAGGATGGCTGTGAGATGGGGCTCTTCATATGATCTGGGTAATGGTGAGGGGTGTAGTACCTGCTCCAAGGCGGCTAGGTTGGTACGCAGGGCATCGTTCTCAGACAAAATGTTGTCAACCTGCTCCTGGCTCTCCGCGCTTTGCCACGCTACCTATACCCGGGGAAGGCAGCGGCACAGAGAAGCAGAGGCGACGGGGGGACCGGAGAAGAGCAGGAAAGAGAGTTCAGTGCTAGAAACAGAAGATGGCACTCAGTGGTGCCAGGCCTGGGGGGCAGTGCCCTACGTACCTGCTCCTGGAATCCTTGAAGGGTCTTCTCGTGGTCTTGTTTTAGGCTCTGGATCTGCTCCTTTAGGTCAGTACAAGTCTGTAGAGAAAGCTTAATGTAAGGCAGCGGAGCGGTGAAGAAACTACAACCCACAGCAGCCACAGGGCATTGTGAGAGTTATGCTGCACTATCTCCGACGGCCGTTTTAGAAAACATGCGTTCAGGAAAAAAGGGACGGCATGTTAGTTCTGGCTACTAATGGACCCCCATTGTGGGGGCTTTCCGCCCGTTTCACCCAGGAGGTGAGGATGATAGGACACAAACTTTCGTAGGAGGGGAACCTGGAATAAAAGCCATCATGAGCTAATCTGAGGGGCTCCTCAGCCGCATGGACTCTCTCATATGTCCTCCATGCTGCAATCACTTCGTTTATGGCCGACACATTACGTGGGCATGTAGTAACGCAAGGTGTGTTACCTGCTATACAATGTACTGCGTTTCCAGGCAGCACAGACTCGTTCTACATCCTTTCTGATTTGATATCTCAGGAAGTCACGTCAAAACTGTAATTTAAAAGGGAAGGGGTGCTGCCATCTGGGAATAAGAGAAGCATAAATATTCATCTGTCCTGAGGGCAAGGATCGGCGTGCGCTGGAGATCAGCATGCACACACGCATGGATCTTTTCACTTATGTAAGAGCTCCAGAATTCGGCAAGGCCCTAGTTCTCCAGTCCTGGAGATATCATTGCGATAAGCCATGAATATCATACCCCCTTTAAACACTCATGGCCCAGCCACCGTCTGTAGACATCTGCAGGGTCATTTCTGAATGTCTGCCGCTGAAGAGCTTTTACAGACGGGACTCCCAAGAAATGATGGAAGGAGTTAAAGGGCATGTCTGGGCATCTAATATTAATCCTTTGGATAGGTCATCAATATCAGATCAATGGGGGTCCGATACCCTGTACCCCGCCCCTCCAACCAGCTGTTGAATAGAATCTGGTATGCAGCACCTGTGCTGCTCAGCTCCGTCAATGTCTCCATGCCAGAGCTAATAACAGATTGTTGGGGTACCGGGTGTCAGACCCCCACTGATCTGATATTGATGACCTTTCCTAAAGAGGTAGTCCGTGTCAGATGCCTGAACAACCCCTTTAATTACAGTCCCTGCCTGATCTCGGTATACATGGTGCTCAATGAGCGCTAAGTATACAGTGCAGGTAGCGGCCATGACGCTTCCCGCTCTTATCCCCAATGCGAAGTCACAGTTTAGTAGGTTTTGTAGTGATACTTTGTGCTATTAAATAAAAATTGGAAAAATTTGAAAAATACTTATTTCCTTCTGAGATCACAAATATATAAACACAAAAATGGTAGAAAAAAAATAGCTCCATAAAGCACAGAAAAAACTAAAGCAAAAAATAATCTGAATAACTGAAACTACAAAGCAAAACTATGCCCAGTCACAGGAGAAGATGTCCTAAGGCTGGCTGGGGGTAAGGAGCGCCAAGGTGGAGGCATGGAGGACATCCTCAGATGTGATCAGCCCTCAGTACCTGCTGAGCCGCGCTCAGGTCCTGCTGCAGCTTCTGGTTCCGGGAGGCCGAGGCTTTCAGCTCTTCCTCTTTTCTTTGCTGGATTTCCTCTATTTTCGTCCTGGTTTGCAAATAGTAAGGTCAGAAGTCAGCGCTGATCAAAACCCCCCACCTCCCTCGAGCGGAGGATGATGGACTCACCTGCTGTCGTTGTACAGGGCCTCCTTGTCTGTCTGGAGACGGAGATAACTGTGGAGGACAGAAGTCACACATAGAAGAAGTGAGAGCCGAATGCAATGCAGAAACAACATACATGGCACTGCCCGGCTGCTCCGACTCCTGAGAAACAAGAGCCAACTCTGCTCTACACACGGGAGGACTCTATTCAGTCACAAAAGGCAACCGATCATTTTATGTGACCCGACCATGGGCAGGAAATCATAATGAGAAAGAAGCTAAGTGCATACGAGGAGGGACGCCAAGGAGCAGGGACAGAAGACCAGGCGAAGAGAGAAGTCTGTGACCCAAGGAGAGAAGCCCAGGACACGAGAAGAGAGAAGCCCGATACATGAGAAGAGAGAAGCCAGGTACACGAGGAAAATAGCCTGGTCCATGGAGAGAGAGGAGCCAAGGAGAAGAGAGAAGTAAGGGACACGACGAGAATAGCCTGGTCAACGGAGAGAGGAGCCAAGGAGAAGAGAGAAGTAAGGGACATGAGAAGAGAGAAGCCAGGTACACTAGGAGAAAAGTCTGGGGCATGGAGAAAGAAGACCAAAGCCACAAGAAGAGAAGCGTAGGAGAAGAGAGAAGCCCAGGGTACAGAGAGAGAAGCCCAAAACACAAGAAGAGAAGCCCAGGAGAAGAGAGAAGCCATGCACACGAGGAGAATAGCCTGGTCCACGGAGAGAGGAGCCCAGGAGAAGAGAGAAGCAAGGGACATGAGAAGAGAGAAGACAGGTACACTAGGAGAAAAGTCCGGGGCATGGAGAAAGAAGACCAAAGGCACAAGAAGAGAAGCCCAGGAGAAGAGAGAAGTCTGGGGCATGGAGAGAGAAGCCCGAGGCACAAGAAGAAAAGCCCAGGAGAAGAGAGAAGCCCAGGGCACAAGAAGAAAAGCCCAGGAGAAGAGGGAAGCCCGGGGGCACTGGGAGAGAACCCCAGGAGAAGAGGGAAGCCCAGGGGCACGGGGAAAGAACCCCAGGAGAAGAGAGAAGCCTGGGGGCACGGGGAGAGAACCCCAGGAGAAGAGAGAAGCCCGGGGGCACAGGAAGAGAACCCCAGGAGAAGAGAGAGGCACGGGGAGAGAACCCCAGGAGAAGAGAAAAGCCCAGGGGCACAGGGAGAGGAGCCGGGGGGCACAAGAAGAGAAGTCCAGGTGAAGAGACAAGCCCGGGGCACGGGGAGAGAAGCCCGGGAAAAGAATCTGCATAGACATTTCTCTCCTTGGTTTAATTGACGGGTCTCTTTCTATTTGCATTTCACAAAAAAACATTTATCAAGGATAGCCAGGTGAAGAGAATGGTCTGGATTGGGGAAAAGAGCCTGGGTACAGAACTAAAAGTCTGGGCATGAGAAGGAGAGTTTGGCACTAACTAAAAAGCCCCGAACATGGGGAGAATAGTCTAGAAGACGACTCCGAATGTGGAAAGGAGAGGGGGCCAGGAGCACAAAAGAACGGGGGACGAATGTGGGGAGGGGGCTAGGCGCTAAAAGTAGAGGGGCCTCGGTGTGGAAAAGAGAAGGTGCCAGGCGTAGAAAGAAGAGGGGACCGACTGCGTAAAGGAGCTCAGGCATGGAAGGGAGAGGGCAAGCTAAGGGGAGAACACTTCGGATTTGCCTATTTAGTCTCCTCCTATTTGTTATAGACCTGTTAACCATGCCGAGTCTTCCCAGCAGTGACCCAGAGAGGAGCGGACTGATGCCCGATTCATAGTGCGAGCTGTGTTTTCACTGAATTGTGGCAGGTTTGGCAGTAATATGTGGTGTCCTGTAACTCCGGAGCCGGTCTACACTTCTTGATGTGGTTCAGGCTGCCGATCACAAATCGTCTCCTTTCATTCTGCATAGATTCCCTGATGATCTTATATTTAGGATTATTAGGAGTATCATGTATGATCCAATGAACATTTCACCACAACTTCAGAATAAAAACCACCCTGCCATACACAGCAGCGCCCGTACCGCAGCGTCTATACCGCAGCGTCCTGCACCCTCCTCTGTACCCACCAGTCTCTCACCTGTCATGTTTCTTCTTTAACTTTTCGGAAATCTATTACAGTAAAAAAGGAAAAATCCTTATTAGTATTAGATAACAGATTGGCTGGATCATCTGATCTGTGCAATCACTGGATGTGGGAATATCTACGGCTTTATCATCCTCTTCCTAAGTTTTCACAACATTTTGCTTTCAGTGTTCAGACCTGATAAAGGGGCGTAAATCTCTAATCTTTCCTACAGTGTATCAGCGCAGGCCAGCAGTCCGGAGCCCAGGCAGCTCAGCTCACAGAGGATTGTCTGGATACAAGTGCAGCAAACTCTCAACTGGGAGACACATTACGTCTATCCAAGGTTTGAGCCTGACAGCAAGCAGAGATCTTGCAGATGGTGATGAACTAAAACACATAACGTAACAGAGAATTGCAGAACTTGGGTCGTACCTTTGTGTTTTCTTCTTGCAGTTTGGAGAGCTCTCCCTGCATATAAAAAAGAACATTTGAGCTAGATCCCTGCTCTGGATCATGTAGGACCAGCAGAGATCGATTGGTATAATCCAGAGGATCTACCCACATAAGACCATAAGCCTGATGGCGGCAGTACCGACCTGTAGTGCGCTTATTTTATCTCTCAGCAGTTTGTTCTCTTCCGTCTGTGTCGCCAGTTTCAGTGTTACACCTGAAGAAATAGCGAAAGTACTCAGACTGTGCTCCATGCTTTGCACTGCAGCTCTGACCCACTAGGTCACAGCTAAAAATCAGGGGCTCCTCCTATATATTTGGGACTGAAATGGTCTAACATCCACCTTCATGTAGGAAGCTAAAAGGCTGCTACGCTGCACCCTCACGGTACTTTATACTGCAGCTCTGTTTGTTGGGATTGATTGCTGTGTAGAAACACAAGGTCACCAGAAGTTTTTTAAAATCTGATGCTTTGAGCCGCAGGTTAAAGGGATTGTCCTGTTCCAAAGATTTTTTTTTCCTCAATTATCTCAGGGATATAAAAAAAAAAAAAAAGAAAGAAAAAGCGCTTTTACTAACACTCCTGCGGTGCAGTGCTGCCCTTGCCTTTGTTGATCGGCTACAGCGGTGAGGTCTTGTTGACAGCGCTGCAGCCAATCACTGACCTGAAAACTTGTGCGGTCTACATTGGCAGGACAGCTGATCTCAGTGATTGACGTGATGTCACCGCTGCAGCCGACGGCCCAAAGCAGCGCTGGATCCCGGGAGGGTGAGTAAAAGCTAAGTTCGCACCCCCAAAATGGGTCAACCCTTTTAACGACCACTGCATTAGATGATCACTGACCAAACTTGCTGCTTTTGGGGAAGATATGGACATGGCATGCATGATTCCTTCTCATGGGAGAAAAGCAGCATCACAGGTGTCTGGTCATCTCCCTCTCACATGTGGGGGCTCGGATGCAGGGCTGAATTCAGTGATGGCGGCACACTCACCTTGCAAATTATCCTCCCTTGGCTCCCAGCTGCTGGACTGTTCGCCGCCCTATAAGAGACAACAGGTCACAAGAGCCACATCCCAATATACAGCGCACCACCACTGACGCCGTGCAGACCACCTGCTGTCCGTGGCTGTGTCCGTCTGTCTGTACATCCTGGGCCCCGCTCTCCTGGCCTGCACCTGAGCTGCGGTGACCATTGGCCGGCATTTCGTGGCTCTTCAGTGACGCTATTTCCTTCTCATGCCGTTCCTGAATGGCTGCAAAGCAGAAATCACACAAATAAACGGACATACAGGAAAGCAGCAGGTGTGAACTGCGGCCAGGTAGTAAATGGGAGTTGTATCCGCTCCTGGAAAGCTGGGTGAAATTCAATGCGGCTGCTAAAGTAGCTGTGCCATTAATATAGTCAACCAGCTTACCCAGACATGTGAATGGCAAATCTACCCAATGAGGTCGGGGATGTACTGTGAATATCCAGGCTGATTTGCAGTTCAGTATCTGGGAAAGCTAGGTGATGATGACCATATGATGACATAATGGCCCCCAATTACTGAGGCTACGAGTCTTACAGCCTATAGTCCTCTGTAGCGCAGTGTTCTCTGCCTGCAGTCTTCTCAGCTCGCCCTCCGCAGCTCCGGGGACGCCCTCTGGAGATGGACCCCCTTCTTTCAGCTGCTGGTTTTCGGTTTCCAGTTGCTCAATTTGGGAGCACAGCTGTGTACAAAGACATGAGTGAGCACGGCAGGGGGTAAAACCCACCCCGGCCTGGGCAGACCCCCTAATGTCTGTCTACCTTGGACAGCTCCTGCATCAACGTGCTGTTCTGCAGCCTGAAGTCGTCCTCCTGACTGTGGAGCTTTCCTTGGAGCATTTCGTTCTCCCCCAATAACGCCTCCACCTCCTGCACGAACAGTAAGACAGTAACTCATGACACCAACCCTTCTGACACCAGAAACCATGTACCAATTAGATCCCAAAGGAGCCCCAATCCTTAGGTCCCTTCCTGATTCTATCACCCAGACTGGAGAAGAAGAAGTTCAGCTCTGAAGCACTTAATGCAGCATTTAAACCTGCTGCGTAAAGCCATTTATGAGAACAAGCTAAAGGGGCACATATGTATGTATATTGTTATACAGATGCCCCCTCAATATTGCACTAGCCATGCATCAACGAGACGAGACAGGAAGCCCCTGGAAGATGCGCCACAGTCATAGTTTTATTGCAAACTAACCGCCATATGCAAAGAATCAGTGGTCCTGCTAATTTCTGGGGGTCCCGTCTTACCTGGGCTTTCTTGCTTTTGCTGAGGGCCTGTGAATAAAGCAGAAAGTGATTAAAAAAAAAACAGCACCAGGACGACAAACACGAGACCAAGAGGAACGATGGAAAAGGCACAAGGGACGCTCCAGGGAAAACGAACACCCTGTATACAAGAAAAGCCCTCTGAGCCCCCTCAGACATAACACAAAAAGGAGATCTGTTAATGGGGTCTTCCGGCAAGAAAGGTCAATATCTGATTGACGAGGGTCCCGTCTTTTCGAGAACCACAGCACAGAATGCATGTAGAGGTGGTCACACTTATGGCAGCGGCGATCAGCCTCGGGGGGTAAGGAGACCCCTGTTCTCAGCACAGGTGAGGGTCCCGGCAGCTGCCAGAACATCGACAATGAATTAACCAATCAGAATGGCTCTCTAAGTTTCCAAAAATTCTCTGAGAAACGCTCCCACTGGTTCCCACATTCGACATGTTTTCTCCATTTCCGCGTGTTGATAAATCCCCAGATGACAGTGGCGGCCTCACCTTCTGGGCCTTCTGGTACTCCTTCTCCATGGACACATGCTTCTGACGCAGGGATGAGAGTTCTGGAAGAGGAGAAGGTGTTACGGATAAGACTGGCATGTTATAGCGGACGCCACGGTAAAGGGGTCCCCCCAGCTAGACGTACATTGTAAAAGGGGCGGTGCAGCATATTTAACTCTAGTTATTGGGGGCCCATGAGGTATCGACTCGGCCCTCAGTTCCGTGGCCATTCAGCCGTAGCTTCCAGGGACAAGGTGTCCTACCAAAGGCAGAGCCCAGCGGGCACCGATCTGTCACCCCTGACTCACTACATCACATATGTATAAAGCTCTACATGGACAATCCCTTTAAGAAGTACTGCATACGAGGAGCACTCAGGGAGGATGGGGTTATGCTCACCCTGGTTGTTTTTCCGCAGGTTGTCAGACAGCTGGTAGTTCTGGGTCCGGAGCTCCAGGAGCTGAGCCTGTGATAGGAGAGAGACATATCATGTGATCAGAGGGGGGAGGGAACGGCTGATAACAGGGAATAATAGTTCTGCTGCAGACATTAGGTCTGTGGTCCCTGTCACTACAGCAGGTGCTGACCTCCCACACTACGGCTCCAGTCACACCGAGGGCTGCCGAGCACGGGATGCAGATCTAATGGCGCAGACATGTGACCAGGCAAGCACCGCTGCATGCTGGGAAATCACAGGAGTGTGACAATGTGCCAGGGACAGCTGGGCGACAACCGATCAACCAGCTATTACCACCGCCCTCAGGGTGGTCACCCAGCGCTCCACACACTGCTGCACGGGCGACAAGGCGGCGCCGGCCTGAAATACGGGGAGTCCGACCACAGGGCTAATCACCCACAACTGACACAGCCAATGATACGGGCACTACCCAGCAGTACCAGGACAGCTATGGCACCTCCCTAGGGAGTGCGACTCCCTGCAGCCAACCTCATACAGCTACCGACAGGATGGCACTGACAGCGGGGTAAAAAGGGCATCACTAATTGGTGACACCACGGCACACCTAGAATGTCTGACGTCACTGGTACACAAGTATGACATCACTGCCATGTGGTGCCAACCGGTGACGTCACTGGCACCTGGCACCGACAGATGACGTCACAGGCACCTAGCGCCGACAGATAACATCACTGGCACCTGGTACCGACAGATGACATCACTGCCATGTGGTGCCGACAGATAACATCACTGGCACCTGGTACTGACAGATGACATCACTGCCATGTGGTGCCGACAAATGACGTCACTGGCACCTGGTACTGACAGATGACGTCACTGGCACATGGTACCGACACATGACGTCACTGACACCGACAGATGACATCACTGGCACCTGGTATCGACAGATGACTTCACTGGCCCCTGGTACTGACAGATGACGTCACTGGCCCCTGGTACTGACAGATGACGTCACTGGCCCCTGGTACTGACAGATGACGTCACTGGCCCCTGGTACTGACCGATGACATCACTGGTACCTGGTACTGACCGATGACATCACTGGCATGTGGTGCCGACCGATGACATCACTGGCCCCTGGTACTGACCGATGACATCACTGGCATGTGGTGCCGACCGATGACATCACTGGCAACTGGTGCCGACCGATGACATCACTGGCAACTGGTGCCGACCGATGACATCACTGGCACCTGGTACCGACAGATGAAGTCACTAGCACGTGGTACCGACATATGACGTCACAGGCACCGACAGATGACGTCACTGGCACTGACAGATGACGTCAATGGCACCTGGTACTGAC
>VIAB01008479.1:17977-36983 GCA_009801035.1 Oophaga pumilio
ATATACTATATAGTGCTAAACCAAGGTGCATTACTGTGAAAATGCATCAAATGGATGACTGGAAACCAGCCAGTGCATTAATTGGTGTGCAAAAATCAATCGCCTAGAATGATAATAAAGTGCGCTGTGAATGAGATCGTAAGTGCGCTATAGATGTGGCCTTAAGTGCGCTATGGATGTGGCCTAAAGTGCGCTATAAATATGGCCTTGAATGCGCTGAATATAGCATATAAAGGGAAAAATACCTGAAGGCCCAATGGCTCATCGGTAAACCACCTCAAACGCGCCCCGACGCGCGTTTCGGAATTGCTTCCTTCGCCCTGACGAAGTTGATGAAGTGAGTAAAATATAGGCATACATTAAATTTAGCAAAGAAAGAAAAAAAGTTTCAGCACCAGGCGTCTCTTCATTAAAATCTTCAATATTTTATTTCCATGTCAAGACTAAAACATCATGCCGGTACGCAGCTCCTAAACGCCTGATGCGTTTCGAACAAAGTTCTTAATCATAGGCATATGAACAATACATAAAAGCATCCTTATCTACCTATTCCATTAAGTGACACCGTGTACACCTGTTACATGACATGATTAATTTACATTCATTACAAATTCTACCAAGAATCATGACACCTACGTAGACTACCTTCTCCTTATCCACACAAAATAAGTTTTGTAAAAGACATCTCTAATTTCTCAATACAGCAATGTAGAGCAAGAAGGAGAGAAAGTGGAGCTGCAAAAAAAAAACACAATAACCACACCACCCGCTATTAATAAAAATAGCTAATTGCTAATGAGTGGTATCCAGCCACTTGTTCCTGGCACCTGTGTTCATCCGGATTCCGGTGAAGCACCACTAATCCCTTTCCCTGCTCCCTGCATGATGTTGGATAAATTAAATTTATGGGATCAAATAACTAAAAATTGTCATGTGCATATGTATTCACTTCTTTTGCTATGAAGCCCCTAAATATTTCTACTGCAAGCAATTACCTTCATAAGTCACATGCTTAGTGACAGGAAGCCCACCTGTGTGCAATCTAAAGCCCCCGTCTCACATAGCGAAATCGCTGCTGAGTCACTAGTTTTGTGACGCAGCAGCTATCTCCCCAGCGATATCGCTGTGTGTGACATTCAGCGATGATCAGCCCCCTGCTGGGTATCGCTGATCGTCGCTGAATGTCCTGGACATTTTTTTGATCGTTGGTCTCCCGCTGGCCAGCACGCATCGCTGCGTGTGACAGGCGGGAGACCAGCGATCAGCTGGTAACCAAGGTACACATCGGGTTTCTAGGCGCCGGACGGTGCCTAGAAACCCAATGTGTACATTAGATATCAGCGTGCTGTTGCAGGGGAGCTGGTAGCCAAGGTACACCGCGGGTTTATAAGCGCTACGCAGTGCCTAGAAACCCGATGTGTACCTTGGTTACCAGCTCCCTGCACCAGAGCGCTGGTATCTAACGTACACTGCGGGTAACTAAGTGACGTGCGTCACTTGTTACCCGCATAGCTGCTGTCCTGATCGCTGCTGAAAGCTGCCTGTTTGTCAGCTCAGCAGCAATCATGTAGCGACACACCAGCGATCCTGACAAGTTCATATAGTTGTCGGGATCGCTGGTGTGTCGCTATGTGTGGCGAGGCCCTAAGTATCACATGTCTGTCACTATATACACTTTACCTTTTCTGAAAGGCCACAGAGGCTGCAACACCATTACCAAGAGGCACCAGTAACCAAACAACACCATAAAGACCAAGGAGATCTCCAAACAAGTCAGGGACAAAGTT
Source organism: Oophaga pumilio (assembly GCA_009801035.1). Lineage (NCBI taxonomy): Eukaryota > Metazoa > Chordata > Amphibia > Anura > Dendrobatidae > Oophaga > Oophaga pumilio. The sequence goes on from VIAB01008479.1 coordinate 19,765, forward strand.
GTTGAGAAAAACAAGTCATGGTTTGGTTATAAAAACATATCGCAATCTCTGATAATCCTCCGGACCACCATCAAATCTGTTATCTCAGACTGGCACAAGGCAGACTGTATCTCCGTGATCCGTACAGTCGTATGGAATGCTGAGGAACACAAGGCTGCCAGCCATCTCAGCCACTGGCGGACACAGACAGAAAAGGGCCCCTGTGCAAGAACAATATATAGGCCCTTTCCTGACCAAGATCTCCAAAAAATGCAAATTACACTTGCTTTGGAGGTAGAAATGGGCCCCCTTACCTCTTGGGCCCCTGTGTGTCTGCACAGGTTGCACCAATGATATGTCCGCCCCTGATCTCAGCCCAGCAATATACAGGTGCCATTGGCTTCACTGTAACAGTATATCCTCACTGCAAACCTCTATATCATTATCTTCCTGAGAGATCGCTACTATGCACCTCATGCAGACTAGCGATTTGCTATATAAATAACATCTATCCCTACATTCCATATCGCTGTATAAATATCTCTCGGGCCTTTAATGGGCACATTGTTCAGATAAAGTGCCTGCATATTTCTTGGATGCCTGACAACTTCTATCCTTTAACCCCTTCACTCCCACCCCAAGCCTGTTTTCACATTCAGGACCAGGCCAAATTTTACAATTCTGACCACTGACACTTTATGTGGTAATAACTCCGGTACGTTTCAACGGATCCTGACGATTCTGAGTCTGTTTTCTCGTGACATATTGTACTTCATGGTAGTCGTAAAATTTGCTCAATATGACTTGCATTTATTTGTGAAAAAGTCAGAAATTTGGCGAAAACTTTGAAAATTAAGCAATTTTTAAACGTTTGGTTTTTATGCCCCTAAACCAAAGGGATACAGTACGTCACACAAAATAGTTAATAAATAAAATTTCCCACATGTCTACTTTACATCAGTAAAATTTTTGAAGCATATTTTTTTTGTTAGGAAGTTAGAAGAGTTGAAAGTTGACCAGTGATTTCTCACTTTTCCAACAAAATTTACAAACCTTTTTTTTTTAAAGACCACCTCACATTTGAAGTGACTTTGAAGTTTCTATATAACAGAAAATATCAAAAAATTTACAGCATTCTAAAAACTGCACCCCTCAAGGTGCTCAAAACCACATTCAAAAAGTTTATTAATCCTTCAGGTGCTTCACAGGAATTTTTGCAATGTGGAAGGAAAAAAATTAACATACATTTTTTTCACAAAAATTTTACTGTAGACCCAATCTTATTTATTTTCATAAGTGTAACAGGAGAAAATGGACATAAAAATTTGTTGTGCAATTTCTCCTGAGTACGCTGATACCCCATATGTGAGGGTAAACTATTGTTTGAGCGCATGGCAGGGCTTAGATGTGAAGTAGCGCCATTTGACTTTTTGAACCTCCAAATTTGCTGGAATCATTAGTGGATGTCATGTCCCGTTTGGAGAGCCCCTTGTGTGCCTAAACAGTGGAACCCCCCACAAGTGACCTCACATAAACTAGCCCCCTAAAGTAATTGTATCTAGATTTGTGGTGAGCACCTTGAACCCCCAGATGCTTCACAGACGTTTATAATGTTCATTTGTAGATTTTTTCCCACAAATATGGTATTTTAGCCCCAATTTTTTATTTTCACTAGGGTAACAGGAGAAAATTGAACTCAAAATGTGTTATGTAATTTCTTCTGAGTACACAGATATCACATATGCGGAAGAAAACTACTGTTTGGGCACAGCAGGGCTCAGAAAGGAAGGAGTGACGTTTTGGAATGTAGACTTTGACAAAATGGTCTGCAGGTGTCATGTCGCATTTGGAGAGCCCCTGATGTGCCTAAACAGTGGAAAACCCCCACAAATTACTCATTTTGGAAACTCGAACCCCTCCAGGAATTTATCTAGATGTGTGGTGATCAGTTTGAACCTTAAGGTGCTTAACAGAATTTTACAACGTTGATCTATGAAAATGAAAAAACTACAATTTCCTATTTTTACTCAGCAACATCCACTGCTCCTTGTTTCTGGAAAACACCCATTGGAGTCAAAGTCATCACTACATCTGTAGATGAATTCCCAAAGGGGTTTAATTTTTAAAATAGAGTTACTTGAAGGGAGATTCTGCTCTTCTAGCATTTAGGAGTTCTGTACTTGGAGTACGCAAACTATTCTAGGAAAATCTGCGTTCTTGGAGGCAAGTAATGCTCCTTCCCTGCCGAGTCTCGCCATGTGTCTAGGCAGTACTATACAGCCACATATGTGGTATTTCCACGTTCAGCAGAGATGGTGTGACAAATTTTGATGCCATTTTTACCCATTTCCCAGTGTGAGAATGTAAAATCTGTTTGTAAAAATTTTGGTTGTAAAAATGTAATTTTTTTTCTCTGACCAATGGTATAAAATTCTGTGACACATCAGTGGTGTCATGTCAATATGATCACTGCACTCCTAGATGAATTCATTGAGAGGTGTAGTTTGTAAAACGAGGTCAACTGTGGGGTGTTTGTGCTGTTCTGGCAACTCATATGCTTTGCCAATGTGACATATCACCATGACACCATTTCAGAAAAATATGAACTCCAATGCTGCTTTTCTTCCCTTAGCTTTACTCTGTGCCTCAGAAGTAGTTTTCATCCATATATGGTGTATCGGTGTGCTCAGGAAAAATTTCACAACATATTGTATGGTCCATTTGGCCCCTGTTACCTAAATTTGTGACAAAACCAACATTTTTGCGAGAAAATTTTTTTTTTTAAATTTTCAACGTTATAAACTTCTGTGAAGCACCTAGGGGTTCAAAGTGCTCACCACATGTTTAGATAAATTCCTTTAGGGGTCTAGTTTTCACTGGTTAGGCATATCAGGGGCTCTCCAAACGTTACACGGCGTCCGCTAACGTTTCCAGCCAATTTTGCGTTCAAAAAGTCAAATGGCGCTCCTTCCAATCTGAGCCCTGCCGTGCATCAAAACAGTAGTTTTTCTCCACATATTGGGTATCAGGTTGCAAATGCAAAATTTGGAGCTAAAAGAACATTTTTGTGGCAAAGCACTTTGGGGTTCAAGGTGCTCACCACACATCTAGATAAGTTCCTTTAGTGGTCTAGTTTCCAAAATGGGGTAACTTGTGGGGGGTTTCCACTGTGTAAGCACATAAAGGGCTTTCCAAACGCAACATGGCTTCTGTTCTCTATTTCAGACTTTTTTGCATTAAAAAACGGTACTCCTTCCTGCCATGCGTCCAGTAGTTTTACCCCACTTATGAGGTATTGGCATACTCAAGAGAAATTGCACAACAAATTTTGGGTCCATTTCTTCCTCTTAACCTTGAGAGAATGAAAGATTTTGGGCTAAAGTAACATTTTTTTCACTAAAGTAAAATGCTCATTTTTAACTTCCACATTGCATTAATTCCTGTGAAGGAACTGAAAGATTAATAAACTTCTTGAATGTGGTTGTGAGTGGTGCAGGTTTTAGAATGGTGTCATTTTGGGCATTTTCTGTTATATTGGTCCCGCAAAAGTCACTTCAGATGTGATGTGGTCCCTAAAAAATGGTTTTGGAAATATTGTTGGAAATATGAGAAATCGCTGGTTAGTTTTTAGCCCTTCGAACTTCCTAACGAAAAAAATAGTTTCAAAAATTGCCCTGATGTGTAGTGTAAAGTAATATTTATTAACTATTTTGTGTGACATAACTCTTTGGTTTAAGGCAATAAAAATTGAAAGCTTTAAAATTGCAAAAATTTTCACTAAATTTCCATTTTTTTCCCAAATAAACACAAGTCATATCGAACAAATATTACCAGTAGCATGAAGTACAATATGTCACGAAAAAATAGTCTCAGAATCAGTGGGATCTGTTGAAGCGTTACAGAGTTATAACTTCATAAAGAGACTGTGGTCATTAATTCCTGTGAAGGAACTGAAAGATTAATAAACTTCTTGAATGTGGTTTTGAGTGGTGCAGGTTTTAGAATGGTGTCATTTTTGGGCATTTTCTGTTATATTGGTCCCGCAAAAGTCACTTCAGATGTGATGTGGTCCCTAAAAAATGGTTTTGGAAATATTGTTGGAAATATGAGAAATCGCTGGTTAGTTTTTACTGTGTGCATGGGGGCTGCGGGGGCGAAGGAGGGGTGCCATTATGTGCATGGGTCTTTGTGGGGACGGAGCGAATACTGTTATCTATGTAGGGCTGGGTCCCTGTCCCGCTGTCCTGGCCAGGAGTTTTACTTTCCTGCATTAGAATCGTACATGCGGAAACCCCGGGGACCTCCCACACGTTCTGGCAGCCACACGTCACTTTCCACCGGAAGTGACGTGCTGTAAGTCAGCTGAACTCCGGAAATGACCGCTGACCTCATTTCCGGCGGTCAGCTTACAGCAGCAGGTACTGTAACTCATTCTCGGGAGAGTCTTCAGAACGGCGACGCATCGAGCCGCGGGATCTGTTGGAGTGAGAGCCGGGTATTGTATGGAGCGCTGCATACAATACCCGGCTCTCACTGATCGAGACAGGCAGGATGTGGGGATCTCATCATGGGATCTGTTCAACAGATGATGAGATCACCAGATCCTGCCTGTCTCGCTCAGTGAGAGCCGGGTATTGAATGGAGCGCTGCATAGCTGATGAGATCCCCACATCCTGGGGAAAGGAGGTCAGCGATGGAACATGACGTGTGGCTGTCAGAATGTGTGGGAGGTCCCCGGGGTTTCCGTATGTACGATTCTAATGCGAAAAGTAAACCTTCCGGCCTTGACAGCGAGACGGTCCCGAAATCGGGACTGTCCCGCTGAAACCGGGACGGTTGGGAGGTATGTGTTTATAATTATTGTTTATGAAACAGTGTGATCAGCAGTGCTAAATGGGTGTGGTCAGGGCATGGATATGAGTGTGACCAGTGAAACGGGTGTGGCTAGGGGCATGGCCTAAAATTTGCCTCCCCGGGCGCCACAAACAGTTGCTACGCCACTGCTTGGGTGTGAAGGGGTTAATCATTTTGTGAGGTGATAGCCCTATAATCCAGCTCCTATTTCAAACTAGATGCTCAACTACTGTATGCCTAAATTAAATAGAAGAAATCAGATCGGGGAAAATAGTTTTTCAGAGCACTGTTTACTGTAAAGGTATGTTCACACATTTTCCACATTATTACCACGTTTTGTCTGAGGTTCTTTGCTGTGAAAACACGCAGCCTTCTACTGTACCAGGTAAATTAATGAGATTTCTGAAATTTTGTCCACATGGTGCTTTTTTTTTTTACTTGCAGATATAAAGCCGTTTCAAATCCATAACAAGTCAATTCTTCAGTACTCCAGTATTTGAAGAAGATGTTTCTGCTGCAAATACTGAATGTGTGCTCACACGCGATTTGTGATTTCCAAAATGAGTGCATTTCTCCTCTGCTTTTATTTTAGAGCTTCAATGCCAGCCTGCTACAGTCTTATTCCTATTTTGGCCAGTGGTGATGTTCTTGGAGTGAACCAAGACCTCTGGTTACATTTATTGGACCACAGTCACTCCCTGCAAACTTTACAAGGAATGAAAATGGAGGCTGAAGACCTGGCGTATCCATGTTTACGGAAAGTGACCCTTCACACAATTACTGATGATGCATTTCTTCAAGCAGACTTTGTAATTGTCCTTAATGATGCACTTGCCAATGAGGATCAATGTTCAGAAGCTCAAATTAGCAAGATCAAGGAACAGTGCACTCTGTATGGAGCACTCATTGACCAGAATGCAAGAAAAGACGTGAAGGTGATTGTATCCGGAACTAATTATGTAAACCTCATAGCCCTTCTTATCATAAAACATGCACCTTCTATCAACCCTCGTAATATAGTGGCTCTACCAACACAGCTAGAGTTCGAAGCAAAAGCTCAGATTGCAAAAAAGCTGAATATAAATTCATCAGGTATGTATGAATACTTATGGGAAACGTGAGCAGCTTATGATATCTGAATCAGTTTGGCTTTTAATCACTTTCAATGGTCCACTGGACTGATGTCACATTAGTGATTGTCACTGTTCCTTGGCAGAACTAGATTGTAAAGTCATAAAAATTGTTTCAATTTAGTCCTTGTGTGTACTCCATTGTACTGATCATGAATATTTCACTTTTTTAGCGGTTTTCATTATGATGTCACATTAGGGTTTGTTATTCTATAGTGAACAAACAAACACTATTATGACATCATTCCTTTGTGATGATGTCACAAAACTTAAATCCACTTTTGGTAGTCCGTTCTCCTTTGTGATGATGTTGTGATAGTTATTTTATATTGTGAGATCATAATAGTTCTCTTTATTCATTAGCTGTGTTCTATGGAGAATTGTGACGATCGTCAGTCTCTTTTCCTTGGGGGAGTTTCATTGTGATGATGTCACATTCATGCTTGTCTTTATCCCTTGCGTATGTTGCATTCTGATGATCTCCGAGTAATGTTCGTCTGTCTCCATTGACTATGTTCCATAGTCTGGTTTCTATGTCTGTTTTTCTATTATAATGATTTCACAATATTAACTTTTTTTTATCTGTTTTTAACACCTTACTGTACAATGATTTATGTGTATCAGTGCTGGGGTCTGCAGGTGTTGCTGGGGCTCTGGAGCCAAGCTGACTCCACATACATAGTTGCTGGCTATGTTACATAGCTGGCATCTGTGTCTAACAACCACGTCCAGAGCTGAGCTTCGATCGTTGTTGTCAGCCATTTAAATGGTGCGGTCAGCCTCTGACCATGGAAGTAAAATGGAATCTTTGCAAGGCATTGATGGGTTCCCATGTCATTTGGGTGGATTCTGAAGACCCCTTATTCTGCCATCTTGGTACTCTTGTGAAATTTAGCCATAGGGCTCGCTCCCACTTGCAATTAAATCAGACGAATGCAATCCGATTAAAAATTGGATTGCATTCATACAAATTTAATCCTATGCCTCTGTTCTCAATGACCTTTTATTCCTGCTCTGATCGGATCGCAGTCGGACAGGAAGAAAAAACGCAGCATGCTGCAATTGCATGTCAAATTCGGATTGTACGCACCCATATAAATCTGTGGGTTCATGTGAAACATCGCACTGCACTCCGATATCACCCGAGTGCAGTATGATTCCTGCTGACACCGGCAGAAGAGGAGATGGAGAAATTAATTTCTCTGTCTCCTCCGCAGCTGTGCTGTGGTCCTCTCCTGCGATCAATCGCAGGTTCAGTAGAGTAAAAAATTAAAAAAGAGTTTTAAAAAATATTTAAAAATATAAAGTAGTGGTCAAAATAAGAGCAGTCCAATATAACTAACCAGATTACTCACTGTTTTTTATATAAATTATATTACCAGATGTCAAACAATTTACTAGTTGGTGCAGTAGATTCTAAGAAAACCACCAGACTCCGCATTCATGATCTGCAGGTTTATGAGTCTGTGTATTAGAGTAATTAATTGAAAGGGGATGTGTTCAAAAAAATAGCAGTGTGGAATTCAATTAGTGAGGTCAATCATTCTGTGAAGAGACAGGTGTCAATCAGCTGGCCCTCATTTAAAGGTGAAGCCAGGACATGTTGTACATGCATTTCTCCTTGAAAGCCTGAGAAATATGGGTCGTTCGAGACATTGATCAGATGAACAGCATACTTTGATTAAAAAGTTGATTGGAGAGGGTAAAACTTCTAAAGACGTGCAGACAATGATAGGCTGTTCAGCTAAAATGATCTCCAATGTTTTAAAATGGAAAGCCATACCAGAGAGACGTGGAAGAAAACTGAAGACTACCATTCGAATGGATGGAAGAATAGCCAGAATGGCAAAGGCTCAGCCAATGATCAGCTTCAGGATTGTCAAAGACAGTCTCAAGTTACCTGTGAGTACTGTGACAGAAGATGCCTGTGTGAAGCTAATCTCTTAGCAAGAAGTCCCCGCAAAGTCCCATTGTTAAAAAAAAAAACATTAACTGAAGTGGATTCAGTTTGCCATAGAACACATCAACTGACCTAAAGAGAAATGGAGAAACATTTTGTGGACTGATGAAAGTAAAATTATTCTTTTTGGGACCGAGGGCAGCAAGCAGTTCATCAGACTGCCCCCAAACTCTGCATTCAAGCCACAATACTCTCTCCCCAAACCAACAACAGGCGAGCACATGGAGTGTCGCCTCCACGTGGGACATTATGCCAGACACAGCCCTGACCACCCTAAGGTACAGAAACCCTTGGCTGCACAGAGGCATAAAAGCAGTTTGTGCCGCCCCCACTGCATCACCTATGCTGAGACTGCAGTGATGGAAGGAGGCGGACGGTCCCTCTCCTCATCCCCCTTAAGGGAAGACAGATTTAGGGTTCCTGCACTGTCCTTTTAACAACCCCCTTCTCCTCTAACCTGCTCATGGATGGAGCATGGGTAAGGGGAGGTGCTGGGAGGGATCCTGCAGCACTGCGTTCTTCGGCAGGCGAGGGCACGACGCAGCCGGCGTCCTCATCCTCTGGGTGCAACTTCCGGTTACAGCAGCATGGCGCTAGTCTGGGCCTCATAAGTGCCTCAATGCCCCTGTTTTTCATAGCGCCCTGGGTCACCCAGTGCCTTTTGCCTTGTGGGCGCCACTCTCGGCGTGCGAGTCTGTGTCCCGGCGCGCGCTCCCAGCGTCTCCTGGCCGGCACCGGAACTTTGGGCCCCGGCTTCGGCCTGTACTAGGCCGCAAACCCAATGTCCCGTCCCCAGGCTCGTCTATTTCTGGTGGACCGCCCACCTGTCGGCGTTTCTCAGAAAAAGTGCTGTCTTTGAATCCTGGTCTCCTTATAAAGCTGCAGGTCTGACTGCAGCCCCCAGGCCGGTTTGGGTCACAGGACCAGGGTAAGTGCTGCAGCCCTATACGCCGCCCTATTATTCAGAGGCTGCACTGATCCTCTCTGCATATACCCCCTAGCACCTAGGAGGTACACCATGTTCAGAAAGACCAAAACACACATGGTGTTTTTCACTTCTGTACCTCCTGTCGGTCTGTTTTTCCACAAGCGCAGATGAAACAAATATGCGAAGTCTGCGATTCCGAACGCTCCCAGGAGCCCCCTGCTGCGTCCGAGCCCAATGTACCTAGCCCTCCTGAATGAGCTTTGTCTTTGTCGCAGTCCATGGCATCGCTAACTAGAGCAATCGAGTCCCTTCAAGCCCCCAACAGGGGTAGGGACAGTGGCTCGCCTGTCTTGGAAGGATCCTCCACCTCACAGGAGCCATTGGCCTGCAAGGGCCGCTCTCACTGTAGGAAGACGCTGGGGAAACGAACCCATACACCCGGCTATCAGGAGACTGTCGATAGTCTCATTGAAGCCGTCAATCAAACCCTAGCAATTGATTATGAATCCACCAGGGCCAATGGCCACAATGTGTCATTTAAATGGGTCAAATGGCCTCATAGAGTGTTCAGCACTCACCCAGAGTTTGAGGACATAGTGCAGCGGCACAGGGAGCGACCAGACAGACGTTTCTCAGGACAAAGGGCGCTTGAAGAAAGATACCCGTTTTCTTCCGATCTCCGAAGAAAGTGGGCAGAATCCCCCACAGTAGATCCACCCATGTTGTGCTTGTCTTCCAAAACCCTGCTATCCTTACCTAACGGGTCCTCTATCAAAAATCCCACTGACCATTTAATAGAGAGCCTTGCTCATTCAGTTTTTGAAGCTTCGGGTTCAGCTCTCTCCCCTTCTTTCGCTGCAACATGGGTGGCTAAAGCCATGGAATCTTGGGCAGAGTCTTCTCTGCCTTATCAGCTTATCAGCGCGGCCGGTTGTTCGGTGGGAAGCTGGATTACCTCATCTCAGACACCACGGGGGGGGGGAGTAACTTCCTTCCCCTACAAAAGGTTAAGCAACCATCTCTTTGCCAACTGCAGACATGTTTTCGGTCCTTTCGTAGCCCTGGGTGGGCCACATCGGCCAATCCTGCCAGCACAGGTCTCTCGTCTTAGGACAGAGATTGTCAAATCTCATATAGGTCCAATCCTTTGGGGAGAAACCATCCTCTCCAGTCTAAATCTAAGTGATCAATGTCCCTCAGATTTTCAACCAAATGACTCAAGGCATTTACCGTTCGACACCAGCAAAGTAGGTGGTCGCCTGCTCTGGTTTTGCCATATCTGGCTCACCTTCGTGCACGACGCTTGGGTCAGAGATCTGGTGTTCTCTGGGTACAAAATAGAGTTTGTCAACCACCCTCCAGAACGTTTTTTTCTTTCCCGTCCTCCCAGAGCGGAAGTGCGTGCTTGTTCCTTCTTCAGAGCCATCAAGTCACTCCATCACGACGGAGTTATCATTCCCGTGCCAGAAAGCGAAAGATTCCAGGGGTTCTTTTCGAATCTGTTTGTGGTCCCAAAGAAGGACGGAACTGTAAGGCCCATTCTGGTTCTAAAGTTCCTAAACAGATTTGTCAAAATCAGGCATTTCCGGATGGAGTCCCTTCTCTCCGTCATTTCATCAATTGAAAGGGGAGAATTTTTAGCCTCTGTCGACATCCAAGACGCCTATCTTCATATTTCCATTTTTCAATCTCATCAAAGGTTCCTACGCTTTGCTGTCCACAGCCTTCAATACCAGTTCACAGCCCTGCCTTCAAGGCTAGCCACCGCCCCCAGTGTGTTTACAAAGGTGATGGCGGCTGTCATGTCCATCCTGCATTCTCAGGGCATAGTTGTCTTGCCATATTTGGACGAACTCCTAGTCAAAGGACCGTCTTTCCAGGCTTGCGAGGAATGCGTCAACATCACGTTGGATACTCTTTCTCGCCTGGGATGGCTGGTAAACTTACGAAAGTCATCTCCTGTCACAGCTCAGAAAATCTCCTTTTTAGGAATGATCTTGGACACCTCCCGAGGGTTGGTAATTCTTCCTCGGGACATGGCCCTAGCCCTCTGCCAAGGAGTCCAGACACTCTGCCAACCAGTTCCTCGTGCCATCCGTTTTAGCATTAGGGGCCTGGGAAAAATGGTGGCAGCAATGGAAGCAGTTCTTTTCGCCCAGCTTCACCTTCGTCCCCTTCAGCACGCCCTCTTGGCAGCTTGGGACAGGAGCCCATTTTCTATCGACCGCCCATGCCGACTGTCTTTTTAGGTCAGGCAGGCATTCAGGTGGTGGACACTGAGGTCTTCTTCAGGGCAAGTCCTTTCCTCCGGACCATTGGTTGGTGGTCTCTACCGACGCCAGTCTCCTCGGTTGGGGAGCTGTATTCCATCACCACATGGCTCAGGGACATTGGTCACCTCGGGAATCACGCCTTCCGATTAACCTCCTGGAAATGCGGGCGATCCAGCTTGCTTTGCGACATTTTCATCATCTGGCGGGTCGCCCCGTCCGGATTCAGTCAGACAATGCCACGGCCATGGCTTACATCAATCACCAGGGGGGCACCCGCAGCAGGGCGGCCATGCGCGAAGTAAAACACATTCTCTGCTGGGCCTGGGAGAATCGTACGGTGATGTCGGCAACCCGGATGTGGACCTGATGGCCTCCAGGTTAAATGCCAAGGTGCCAGAGTTTGTTGCTCGGTCCCGGAACCCAAAGGCCATCGCCGTGGACGCCTTGGTTCTGTCGTGGAACCAGTTTCGTCTCCAGTACGTGTTTCCCCCCATTAACACTGCTCCTGAAAGTCATCAGGAAGATCAAGTCAGAAGGGGTCCCAGTAATCCTGGTCACCCCAGACTAGTCTCATCGTGCATGGTACACAGAACTAGTACAACTAGTCTACCACCAGAACTCAGAGGCCCTGTGTTTGACGGCCTTGCCGTTGAGTCCTCTATCTTGACTCAAGCAGGTTTTTCCCGAGATGTAGTTACTACAATGATTAGCGCCCGGAAGCCTGTCTCGGCGCGGATCTATCTGCGCACCTGTAAAGTCTTCTTTGCGTGGTGCAGAGATCACGGTCACCCTCCTCTCATTTTCTCCATCCCAAACAGTTTAGAATTTCTCCAAGCCGGCCTGGACTCAGGTCTAGCACCAAGCTCCCTCAAAGGACAGATCTCAGCCTTATCCGTCTTATTTCAATGCAGAATTGCTTCCAACCTGCAGGTAAAGACTTTTATTCAGGGGGTCTCCACGTGGTACCTCCCTAAAGGACTCCTTTGGACGTCTGGGACCTTAATCTGGTCCTAGGTACTCTGCAGGAACCCCCTTTTGGGCCACTGCAGGACGTTTCGTTAACCTACCTCTCATGGAAAGTGTTTTTTCTCGTTGCCATAACGTCAATTAGGCGGGTTTCGGCATTAGCTGCCCTACCCTGTCGATCCCTATTTCTGATTTTTCACCAGGCTACGGTGGTTCTTAGACCGGCCCCTCCGTTTCTGCCAAAGGTCTTTTCTTCGTTTCACATTAACGAGGACATTATCTTGCCCTCGTTTTGCCCAGCACCAGTACACCGCGTGGAAAGGGCCCTTCATACGTTGGATCTAGTGAGAGCTCTCAGGAGGTACGTATCTCGGACAGCATCTTTTCGCCAGACAGACACGCTGTTCGTGCTCCCCGGGGGGTTTCAGGAAGGGACTTGCCGCCTCAAAGTCAACAATAGCAGGAGGATTCGTCTGGCTATTCAAGAATCTTACCGTGTCAGGGGCACATCTGTTCCAGCAGGGATCAGGGCACACACCACCCGGGCGTCGGGCGCCTCTTGGGCTCTTTGGCACCAGGCATCAGCAGAACAGGTTTGCAAGGCTGCAACCTGGGCTAGCCTACATACATTTTCAAAGGACTACAATATCCATACTAAGACTTCAGCAGATGCAAGTCTGGGCAGAAGTATTTTGCAGACTGCGCTAGCATACCTATAGACAGGGACTGCTTTGGGACGTCCCACGGTCCTGTGTCCTCCAATGAGGCGAAGGAGAAATAGGGATTTTTGTGAGTACTCACTATAAAATCCTTTTCTCCAAAACGCTCATTGAGGTACACAGCACCCAACCTATTAGCCTGACGGCTCCTTTTTGTTTTCCTTTTTTGGTAGGTGAGTTTCTTGACATGTTGTACCTGTATTAAGGTCGATTTATTTTATTCTCCTACTGCTTTTGCACTGAACTGTTTCGCTTAGAGCGAGCATGAGGGTGTATACTGCAGAAGAGGAGCTAACTTTTTTGTATTCACTTAGTGTCAGCCTCCTAGCGGCAGTAGCATAGACCTACGGTCCTGTGTCCCCCAATGAGCGTCTCGGAGAAAAGGATTTTATGGTTAGTACTCACAAAAATTCCTATTTTGCATATAATAAAATACTTGAAGAGATCATGTTGCCTTACGCTGAAGAGGTTATGCCCTTGAAATGGGTGTTTCAACAAGACAATAACCCTAAACACACCAGAAAGTGAGCAAAAACTTGGTTCCAGTCCAACAAAATTGAGGTTATGGAATGGTCAGCCAAATCCCCGGATCTTAATCTGATAGAACACTTGTAGGGTCACATCAAAAATTCAGTTTCTGAGGCAAAGCCAACAAATGTAAAAAAAATTGTGAGATGTAGTCCAAGCATCCTGGGCTGGAATTGCAATTGACAAGTGCCAGAAGTTGGTTGACTCTATGCAACATAGATGTGAAGCAGTTCTAAAAACCTGTGGGTAAACAACTAAATATTAGGATAGTGATTCACAGGAATGCTAAATTGTCATAAAAAATAGTACATATTGTGAGTTTGTAAAGACAAATGCATGCAGACACTGCTATTTTTTTAGAAGAGCCCAATGTTCATTTTTTGTTATTTTCTGTAAAGTAGTTAAAAATTATATACATTTCTCTAAAACAGTGTGCAATGTTCCCAATGCATTGAAATAAAAACTAGTATGAAGATTGTGATTACGGTAACTCATGTTTTTGAACACACTGCTCTTATAGTATTTTGAACACTACTGTAATTGTCTGTGTGTGTGTCTCTGTGTGTTTCTGTCTGTGGGTCCGTCTGCGGGTGTCTGTGTGTATCCAGGCATCATCTGATGGGACTACTAGTTCCATCCGGCTATGTCTGCTGTCACATATGACATATGCACAAGTGAAAAAGGGCGCACTAATAATCAATGCTTATTTACAAATAGGGTGCACAACCTGGTCTGAAAATTGAGCATTGAAGAAAGGAAGAAAAAAGACCAGACCAATAATGGTATGCACAGCCATATATATGAAAATAGAAAAAACCTTTATTTCATAGTGGAGAAAATAAGTTTAAAAACATTTAAAATTACAAAGAGTAACTAACCCACCAAACCCAGGCTCAATGGTCTGAATAAGCCCATACAGTGAATAAATAATGATCAATTCACAATGGAAATAAATAACAAGCATGTTAGACCATATAATGCGTCCATAGCTATTCGGATGGATATAAAAAATATAACAATGCAGATGATTAGCCAGATGACTCAAAGCACCTACATATACCTAAAATGGGAATGCCAGAGTAGAGTAATAAATACAAAATGATAGAACCATGCAAGCAGTTAGCCCATTAATTGAAAGCTTCTACACAATCCTAAAGGCATATGTGCCTATGATGGAAAATATCAGAGTGGAATAACAAGCACAAAATAATGCCAAAAAATGGCTAAAATAAGCCAGGAGAAAGGTGCTGAATACAATCAGCATATAGTCACCAGGAGTAGGTCAACATGACGTGAATAAAGGCAACAAGACCTCCAAAGAGCCCGGGAAAGGGAGGGGAAGAGTTTTTTCTATTTTCATATATATGGCTGTGCATACCATTATTGGTCTGGTCTTTTTTTCTTCCTTTCTTCAATTCTGTAACATATGACAGTGACAGCATGAGTCGATGATGGGACAGTAGTCCCATCATCTGGCGACTGTGTTCAAGTGTAAAAAAAAAACAAAAAAAACATTCACACTCTCCAAATACCTAGTTCCCGAATCCCTCGATCTCCTGTAATTAAAAAAAAATAAAAAACCAACACAAATACTCCCTGGTCCGCCGTAGTCCTTAATAACGAGTGTCCCACAACGATCTCATGTGCAGAACAGTCACATCGGGGGATGTGACCGCTCTACACAGCTCCGTTGACACACTGACAAGAGGTGATCCTCCCACAGTGTATCACTTTGCTGCCGTCAGAGGTCACCGAAGTTCATGCTGTCACTTGCGGCAGCGGGAGTGCTGTAAAGTGAGCACGAACTCCAGTGACCTCTCAGTGATGCACTGCCGGAGCCATTCTCTCCTGTCATTGTGTCACCGGAGCAGCGTAGAGCGGTTACGTCCCCCAGAGGTGACTGTTCTACACATGAGATAGTTGTGGGACACTCATTATTTAGGACTACATCGGACAGGAGGTATTTATATTTTATTTTTATTACAGGAGTTTGAGGGCTTCGCTGGGATAAGGCGTTTAAATAAAAATAGGAAACTATGTTTAGTCTTATTTAAAGTAAAGGACTTTATTCTGGTTGTGTCTTTATTGACCATATAACGATATAGGATTAGTAAAGGATAGGTGTCTTATAGATGCCTCTCCATTACTAATCCGTGGGCTTGATGTCACCGCAAAATACAAAGGTGACAACAACCCCACAAATATGAACCCCACTTGCCACTGCTACAGTGCAAGTGGGAAGAGTGAGGCTAAGTGCCAGAATTGGCGTATCTATACGAAGCGCAATGTCTGGGGCGGCAGAGAGCTGATGTTTTTAGCCAGGAAGGTGCCAATATCCATGGCCCCTTCCCAGGCTGTTATTATCAGCCCGCATCTGTCTGCCTAGCCTTTGCTGGTTCGATTTTATAGGGGGATCCCATGTCATTTTTTTTCTGGGGTTCCCCTGTAAGGGTATGTTTCCGCGGTCCTTACCGGCAGCGCTTTGGACACAGCACATGTCCGGCTTTTGTACGCACGGTGATTCCGCATGTGTTCATTGAACCATCCGGAATCACAGCATCTATAAATAGGACTGTGATATTTTTCTTACGGAGACTGAGCGTGTCCGCAAGATAAATAGACATGCTGCGGTCTGTGAGTATACGCAGGGAAGCCGTGGGTGTCCCTGCACGCATAGTGGAGATGGGATTTCATAAAAATCCATCCACTATGCTGTAACATCTGGTCGGTGCGGATTGGACGCTGCGACTGTACGCAGCGTCCAATCCGCAGCGTTTATTGAACGTGGAAACATTTTATTATTTTTCACTAAGTGGCAGGATAGCTTTCTAATTTCTGATAGGTTTCATGTGGTGTCATGACTTTCCATGGCTTTTTGCACCTCTTTCTTCATGTGTTCAATATGTTTTTTTCCCTGTGTCATTTCTCATTATTGCACACAACTTAACTTATGGACATCTATGGTTTGATTAAGTTGCCTGTGTGGATTGGTGTAACGCTAATGCCGGTGCCCATGCATGGTTCGTCTAACTCCTCCATGCAGTGACGCATGTTCTCCGGCGTGCTTCCTTTGTTTCTGTGCGCCAAACTTCCCGGCTGCGCTACCCCTTGTCTTAAAGGGGCAGCGTGCACACTTGGTAAAGTGCCCCTATCCAATAGCTAGGAGCCATCTGAGTATGAAAGGTATGCTCCCCATTAAAGAGGTGCTTAAGAAACATTGAGTCATTAGTGAATGAAGTGTGCTACTAGTGAGTTGTTAGGTTCCCTGTTCCTTGTGTGGCTAGGTCCTGAACCCGAACCTCTGATCCATGCATGGCCAGTGTGTGATACCAAACCCCTGGTCTGTGTGTGGCCAGTGGCTGAACCTTCTCTGGTCCTTGTGTGGCCAATGCCTGAATACGCTTCCCTTGTCCATGTGTGGCCAATGCCTGAACCTCATCCCATGGTCCGTGTGTGGCCAGCAGGGTCACTATCAGGGCATTACTGCCCTTACTGCTGTATGGGGCCCGATGAGCAGCAGTACAGAGAGGACCTGCATGTCCTGGCCCCGCTCTTGTGCTTCTGCTCACTGGGTCCCATCGTGCACTAAAATGCTGTGCACTGCGGTGCACATGTCGGCGCTGGGTCCTGGGAGCTTTCTCGGAGCTGTGCTCGGCTGTCTAATCTTGATGGCTGCGCAGCTCCTGCTCCCTCCATCTTCTCTGTTCTTCCGGTCAGGTGACGGCACGTACGCGGTGGTGTCATCGCGTACGCGTCGACATGTATCAGACGCTGGATGCAGAGCTGTGCTGCTGGGGAACAACTGTGAGATAAGTATAACATTTTTTTTGTTTTCTTAAATGGGTGAGGGTAGGAGGAGGACTGCAAATGATAAAGTGGGGG
>VIAB01008479.1:68098-80945 GCA_009801035.1 Oophaga pumilio
TGACCCTTCTCTAAAGACTCTTTGATATAAGATTGCATAGCCTTTTGCTCAGGTACAGACAAATTAAAGAGCCAACCCTTGAGGAATTTACAACCGAGTACTAAGTCAATAGCGCAATCATAACTCCTATAAGGAGGTAAGGATGCAGACTTACTCTCACTAAACACATCAGAAAAATCAGTCAAATAGCCAGGAACATCTTGAGACTGGGGGGAGGCAGAAAAAACAGGAGTGTCAGTACGAACACATTGACAACCCCTACTGGTCACAGACACAGACTTCCAATCCAAAACAGGATTGTGAGTCTGTAACCAAGGAAACCCCAGTACAACAATGTCATGTAAATTATGTAACACCAAAAACTTGCAATTCTCTTGGTGGTCCGGGTCAACTCCCATTATCACCTGGGTAGAAAACTGGGGTCTATTCTGCGCCAAGGGGGTTGAATCAATGCCCAGCAAAGGAATAGACTTCCGCAGGGGTATCATAGGAAAACCACAATGTTTGGCAAAATCAAAATCCATCAGGTTTATAGCTGCCCCTGAATCAACAAAAGCCTGAGCTGAAAATGTGGACATGGAGCAAATCAAGGTAACAGTCAACAGAAATTTAGTCTGAACACTACCCAAAACAACTGAGCGTGCAAAACGTCTTCCCCACTTGGGGCAGACGGAAATAGCATGATAAGCGTCACCACAATAGTAGCACAACTCATTACGCTTACGAAATTCATGACGCTGTGCCCCAGAAGTCACTCCTGGTACTGTTGTGAACATTTTGGAGACGACTTCGGAGCTGAAGCTCCCTCTGGTGGTTGCTGAGGATATTGAACCAATGTTGAATACCAAGAGCACCACACCTGCAAACAATGAGTGATGGTCAGGTGGTAGTGACTGGCCTGATATAAGTGAGCTCGACTCCCATGATCCTCGCCGGTAATCAATTGTGCTTCCTGGTTTAGGTTGGAATTCAGCTTGCATTCCTGCTGTCTCCTGCTTGCTTTCAGATAAGTCTCTTTCAGTTTTTTTACTGTGGTTTGAATTCCTTGCTTTTTGCTGCATTGCTTTTTGTATTCAGCCGGGTTCCCTTTGGGGGGCTTTGGCTGGTCTCCGTTTCTTTTTTTATATTTGTTCATTTGCTCAGTTCTTGTGATATCTTGCTGCTGGGTAGATACGTGTCCACACCAGAGATCTGATATAGGTGGTCGAGACCCTGTGGTCTCTGTGTTTTTGGATTCAGAAGTGTTGGAGTTTTTCCTAGGGTTTTTCTGGGTTGCAGACAGTATTCTCTCCTGTACTATCCTATCTAGACAGTTTTGGGCCCCAACATTTGCTCAATCTATTTTCTGTCTTTGTGTTTTCATCTTGTCTAACCGCCATTATATGTTTGGAGGCTTCCTACTCTTTTGGGGTCTACTCCAGGGCAGTCAGCTTTCCTTTTTCCATCTTCAGGGATAGCTATCTCTCCGGCTGTGCCGAGGCGTCAAGGACCACCGTAGGTATGCTCCACGGCTGCTTCTAGTTGTGCGGTTAGTTTAGGGGTCTGCAACCTATTAGTTTCCAACCTCTCTGGTGTCAGGCTGCCTATGTGGTTTTTTGCTCCTGCCTCCTCAGCTACCAAAACATAACAGAAGTCAAGTATTTACTAGAAGAGACACTTTAGGATAGCAATTAAATGATCACTGTGCTTTCAACTAACTGGATAAATCGGTAGTAAAGGTGAATTTAAGAAAATGTACTATATCTTTTCAGAGGAATCTGCATCTGTAAACACTTGTGAACCACTCTTCCCCTACCACATGCCTCAAGAACTTACATCCACTCTGAAAAGAGGCCCAAAACTGTCTTCTTATTAACTTCTTATTAAAGGGACTCTATCAACACAGAATTACTGTTGAAACCAAGTACAGGCGCTCAATGCATCAGGTCGACGCCAATCATTTAAAAACACTTTCCCTCCTGCTTGTTTTCCGTCTTTCAGTCATTCTGTGCTTATGGTGTCCCTTTAAATTGTATGGAGAAAATAGGATAGAGGAGATAGGACCAGAGTGAGAGACAAAGTGGCAGAAAGACACAGATCCCTGCTGTTTTCTAATGTGTTTTTATTTCACAACAGAGATGGATTCACAGTTACATTGTTTAATATTGTTATATATTGTCCTCTATGCTGTTGCTGCTTCTAGACATGTCCTACATAGAGACAGGGGATCACAATTCCTTCTTGTCTGTGCATGTCAAGCATCGTAGACATTGTAGTAGCGAGCCTTCACTCACTGACTTATCTGAAAATTAGCAATAGAGCCTGCAGAGGGTAAAACTAGTGAGAATTGCAGTGTACAAGTTATATAATGGCAGAAATTGTACTATTCCTCATGTACACATATATGACAGCTAATCCTGATCAGTCACCTGAAATGGTAGGTGTATTTTAAGTTTCAACCAGGGTGCATTCAGTCACGTTTTTCTGAAATAATGCTGTGTTTTCAGTGGGATGTTAGTTGCGGCATTTTTACAACAAAAAATAGTGCCGCCCAATGTTTGCTAAATCAATAGGACAACAAATACCAAAGCTCACAACTGTCCTGAATCCAGCAAGACAGTCAGGTTGCTGTTGTGATTATGCAGTTCCTACTCTGATTCTGGGACCGGCATCTCTCTGCACATTCATTTGATTAATTCTTCACTTTTTTACATTGTGGTCTGTCTCTGGATTAGCACTCACCACTTCTAGTAAGGCAGGTGGCAGCTTTAGCTGTGATCCACAGGGTGCTCTGCTAAGTATGAAAGAATTTTCTCTGTTTGAATATGTACATTCAAAACAGAGAGTACATTATATTGGTATATAGACATTCATTCAATTTCATTTTTTTTAATCTGTCACACAATTCCAGAGATATAAGCCTTTTTTACGCCACTTTGTATGTTCTTTACCTAGATGGCAGTGCTCACAAGGTGATAATGCAGAGTAGCCTTAAGACAAGCCCCCAGAGAATTCTTTTAGCATTGCCCTCTTTGTAAAGCTTATAGATATTAGCACTAAAAAGCGTTCTCTACTACTGATGATCTAACTGTTTAAAATTCGAATTTCCTGGCTTTGCCTTCAATATTCAATTTATTCGCACTCACACACCACCTCCTCATCTCGCCCCCTGTCGGTGTCCCCCAAGTTCAGTTCTAGGACCCCTGCTCTTTTCCATCTACACCTTCAGCCTGGGACATCTCATAGAATCTTACGGCTTTCAATCTCTTCTCTATGCTGATGACAAACAGATCTACCTCTCTGTTCCTGATATCACCTCCTTACTAACCAAAATCACACATTGTTTGTGCCTTATTTCATGCTTCTCTGCTCGATTTCTAAAACTTAACATGGACAAAACAGAATTCATCATCTTTCCCCCATCAGATCTATCTATCAAAGTCAATAACTGCGCAGTCTTCCCAGTCCCGCAAGCCCGCTGCCTTGGAGTAACCCTGGACTCTGCTCTCTCCTTCAAACCATATGCACTATTGCCAATTCCAGCTCAAAAATATTTCCATACATTTCTTAACCAAGAACCTGTAAAAACACTAGTGCATGCCCTCATTATCTCCTGCCTTGACTATTGCAACCGCCTGCTATGTGGCCTCCCCTCTAACACTCTCACACCCCTCCAAACTTAAACTCTACTGCCTGACTAATCCATCTGTCCTGCTGCTATTCCCCAGACTCTCTTCTCTGCCAATCCTTTCACTGGCTTCCCATTGCCCAGAGACTCCAGTTCAAAGCCCTAACCATGGCTTAGGCTGCTTTCACACTTGCGTTTGAGCGACCTGCGCCTGTCTGCGCATGGCCGCCGCTAAGCTCCGCCCCCAGCCACGCCTATGGGCGCATGACGCCGCATGCGACCAGCATACCCTATCTTTATCATTGGGTATGCAGGCCGTGCACAGGTATGCGTTTGGCGGCGCATGCGTCCTTTTGACGGTGCGCCGAGCGCACCAAAATGTTGCATGTTGCTTTTTGGTGCGCTCGCCGCACCAGTCAAAAGGACGCATGCACCGCCAAACGCATACCTGCGCACGGCCTGCATACCCAATGATAAAGATAGGGTAAGCAGGTCGCATGCGGCGTCATGCGCCCATAGGCGGAGCCGCCGGGAGGAGGCGTGGCCGGGGCGGAGCTTAGCGGCGGCCGTGCGCAGACAGGCGCAGGTCGCTCAAACGCAAGTGTGAAAGCAGTCATACAAAGCCATCCACAACCTATCTCCTCCATACATTTGTGACATGGAATCCCGGTATTTACCTGCACGCAACCTCCGATCCTCACAAGATCTCCTTCCTTCTCTTCTCCCCTCTTGCTTCCTCTTCCCACAATTCTGTACAAGATTTCTCCCTTACATCCCCCTACTCAGGAACTCTGTACCTTAACATATCAGACTCTCGTCTACCATGGAAACTTTCAAAAGGAACCTGAAGACCTACCTCTTCCAACAAGCATGCAACCTGCAGTTACCCTCATACCACTATACCGCTGCACAACTAGTTCTACCCTCACTACCGTATCCCCAACCATTCCTTGTAGACTGTGAGCCGTCGCGGGCAGGATCCTTTCTCCTCCTGTACCATTTGGTGACTTGTATTGCTCATGATTATTGTACTTGTTTTTTATCACATGTAAAGTGCCATGAAATAAACAACATTTTATTTAGGGAACAAAAATAGGTGTGTGATCACTTTTGAAAGAGAAGTAATGACTTCTCAACTAGTAATCCAAAAAGTGTCCCGTTTTGGGGATCCACAACAGGTTTTCTATTCTGAAAACAATTCTAGAGGGTTTTTTTAATCAAGCCTTCCAAAAGTTATACTTTTTTAAGGGAACGGGAACAGGCTAGCTGTTTCCAAAGTGAAAAAACAATGGCTCGTTATCAACAAGATTTTCAAAAATGTAACCCTATTTTTACAGTTGTTTGATGTTAGTGTACCTGAAAGAGTATGTTTCACATCAGCAATATAGTCAATCACTATGAAAAACAGTGTGCAATCAGGTAGTGTATGTCTGGAATGGCTATGCAGTGTCAGCATTAGAAGTTAATGGTTGAGCAATAGGTCAGGATAGCAAGGAGATGTCTGGCAGTATAGGACCAGCAATGGCAACCCTGGCAGCAACAGTACACACAGTTGGCAATCAGCTAGCGGATGTGTGGCTGAGCAGTATCAGTTGCAGAGACATCACTGTAGAGCATGAGGCAGGAAGTAAAGGATATGTTTGACAGTGTAGGACTAGTAACAGCTGGACACTGGCGGCATCAGAAGGCACATAAGGTACAGGCAAGCAGATTTAATGACCGACATCAGCTGTAGGTGAATGAAAGTCAGCACTTATCCATCCGTGATTCATTTTCTTAAATGTAAAGTCTATCACACTTGCAGTGGATATCCTGATTCATTTGAGTTTGACAAAACCACCAGCCATACTGAAAACATCTGGTCCATCATGTCAGCGATACTGTAGCTGCTGCTTCTTCAGCTCTTTGTTGTAGGACTAATATTGGCAAGGGTGGGGGTTTGTAGGAATTGCAAAGAGGTCTGCTGGTCAGTCATGCAGTCAACAAGTGTCTCCTCAGCACAACTTTGTACAGCAGATAACGGCTTACCCTGGTAATAAGTCAATTTGGCTTTCCTTTCTGAAGTTGGAAAAAAATCCCCCAATAGTCATTCCTTTGATTGATGGCAACAATATGCCTATTATATCACAAGCATTCCACCATACAGCTTTCCTGACAAGTATAATCGAGGGCCTTGTTGACTAATTTGCATCACCCCATTGCAACAGTTCAAATGGTCAGCATTGTTGTTTTGACTCTGTACGCCTTGTCCTCTTCCTATACCAACTCTATGTCCACATCCACCTGCTGCTGCTCATCCTATTCTTTCTCCTAATCCTGCGGCATGTAACATGGACTTTAATGGTACCCAGCAGAAATATGGTGGTGTTAAACATGTACAAGATGCTGTTTTCCAATAGCTGTGTTACATTCTGTTGAGTGTTTTTTTTTTCAATATATATATGAGGGGGGTGACATCATTAGTTCCACAGCTGTCCCTTCTGACAAATTTGGTCACCTGTTCGAAGGGCTTCAATAGGTGAAATGCATCCCTAGTCAGCTGCCAATATTGGATCTCAAAGTAACTCACACTCAAGCTTAGCTGCTACATGATGTAGTCTCTCACTGCTTTGCACTGCTCGTACAGATGCTCCAACATTTTCAGCGTTGAGTCCTAGAGGATTGTGTTGTTGCAAATCAGGCAGTGATCTGCTAGACCATTGTTTCTGCAAAGACAAAGTGTGTGCTTTACCACATAAGAATGGTTGAAATGAGCTGACCCTTCACTGGCCAAAAGCCACCATCCTCCTCAAGTGAGTATATGAAAGAAATGTTGGACTTTTTAATTTAGGACATGGGCCATACAGGGTGTTTGAGTTATGTTGCCTGACTGTAAGGCAGCCAAAATATTTCAGACATTGTTGGTCACAACAATTCCCAAGTGCACTTGACGTGGAGCCAACCAGCGTGATAACTGACATTTGTTTTAAGATGTGAGACTGCTTAACAGTGCTTTACCTTGCATGAGCGAAATGAGAGAGGTCAATGTGTGGAAAGGGGTCATGCCTGTTGAGTAGGATCAGGGGGAGGAGAGAGATAAAAGCAGTCGTACCAGATATAGCTTCAAGTCGTGTAGACTTCACCACCTTTTGCGGTTGCAGTGGTGTATTGCTGCCACTACAAATTTTCTTCCAGTGGGCCAAGAAACCCATGTATTGTTCCTGCCCATAGTTGCCACTCCGGATGCAGTGCATGTTGGAGCTCAAAGATAAGTCAAAAGGGCAACCTACATTCTCATGCATTTGAGAGAAGAAAGTGGGCAACCCTTTTTGAGAGAACTATTTACAGCTGGATATCTTCCAGTGAGATGGTGCAGCAATTACTGTACCGCTAGCAACTTGACTAGGTGAGAGTTTGGTTGACAAATCAGCAGATGACTGTGAGCGTACATCTGCTGATACACAATCGGTTGAATAGTAAAATGGAAAGATGAGGTTTACTTGGAGTACAACCATTAGTGATTGATGGTGATGACACTAGCAAGGTACTAAATGTGCGTGCAGCCTGACTGATAGACTAGCATGATGAAAAGGGATAGGAGGACAACTTGAGGCCTGCTGCCCCCCCCTACTTTTCTTAAATGAGCAGGGGATGTTACTTCATATTCTGATGGAAAGCAGTAGTTTCTATTCTGTGAGCCAGGACATCCACAGCTTACTTTCCTCTTTCAGAGCCTACACAGTGCCAAAGAGAATCACCTGGTGGCAACGTGCAAAAGAACTCCCACACACAAGATGCCTCTATCACCAGCAAACCTTTAACCCCTTTCTGACATTGGGCATAATAGTACGCCCACGTCAGAGACCCTCCCTTTGATGTGGGCTCCGGCGGTGAGCCCACATCTTTCCCGAGACATGTTTCCCATGGAGACTATTGAAGCATCCCAAAAGTAAGAAAAAAATGTTTTTAAAAATATAAAAAAAATGAAATTTCAAATCACTCCCCTTTCGCCACATTTAAAATAAAACAAAAAAACCTAACATGCACATATTTGGTATCACCGTGTTCAGAATCACCCGATCTATCAAGGAAAAAAAGGATTAACCTGATCGCTAATTGGTGTAGCGAGAAAAAGTCAAAACGCCAGAATTACTTTTTTTAAAATGCAATAACGGGCGATCAAACGATTGTATCTGCACCAAAATTGTATCATTAAAAACGTCAGCTTGGCGCTCAAAAAAAAAGCCCTCACCCAACCCAAGATCACGAATGGAGATGCTATGGGTAAACCTTAAAAATTGAGAAAGCTTAGCTCATAAAATGGCCAATTTATGTGTACCTGGTCCTGGAAGCCACGTTAAGATGTTTCTCGTTTTCCAGGTCCTAACTAATGCCAATCCTCGCTTAACCATTTTATGCGCTAAGCTTTCTCAATTTTTCATATTTCTAAGGCAGTGATGCAATTCATTTTTCATATCTCATGTTTGCAAGCTATGGCGCTACAGAGTGCTTCCTTTTTGTTTGTGTGTATGAGTTGGTGACACTAGGTTAAGCACCTGTTCACACTTTGTCTATGTTTGGATGTGACGGTCAGTTTGTTTGAAATTTGTATTAATTTGCTTTCGGACTGAGCACTCCGCCTCTTAGTTACAGGCATTTTTAATTACAGCAGGTCCACTACCCCTACACAGAGATGTAGATTTCAGTCCAAAGAGAGGATTCATAAGTTCCCATACAGATAAGACTTTTTTCTAAGCGAGGCTTGGCATTAGTTACCTGTAAAACGAGAAACGCCTTAACGTGGCTTCCAGGTACACATAAATTGGCCATTTTATGTGCTAAGCTTTCTCAATTTTTCATATTTCTAAGGCAGTGATGCAATTAATTTTTCATATCTCATGTTTGCAAGCTATGGTGCTACAGAGTGCTTCCTTTTTTGTTTGCATGTGTATGAGTTGGTGACTCTAGGTTAAGCACCTGTCACACCTGTCACCTGTCTATGTTTAGATGTGACGATCAGTTTTTTGTAATTTTTATGAACTCATAATGACCTGGAGAATCATAATGGCAGGTCAGTTTTAGCATTTAATGAACCTAGTAAAAAAGCCAAACAAAAAACCAGTGTGGGATTGCACTTTTTTTGCAATTTCACCGCACTTGGAATTTTTTTCCTGTTTTCTAGTACACGACAAGGTAAAACCAATAGTGTTGTTCAAAAGTACAACTTGTCCCACAAAAACAAGCCCTCACACGGCCATATTGACTGAAAATTAGAAAACTTATGGCTCTGAGAAGAATAGAAGCATAAAACAAAATCGAAAAACCGAAAATACCTCTGGTCATGAAGGGGTTAAGATTCTTTAGAGCCTTATCCACCAGTGTGCATGCAACATCACCTGCTCCAGAGCTGACCACAGAATCAGCAGATTTTGCACCACAAGATCTTTCAGCCGCACCTCAACTGCTCTGTGTTTTGCGGATGCCAACACCCTATTCCTCTGATAACATCACACCCTTGGCAACCGTGTCAGGTTCCTAGTTCTTGTCCACCACAGACTTATTATCAGCATCAAGGGCAGACACTGACAGCTTTGGGCCCTGTGCAAGAAATGTGTCTGGTCCCCCTTCCTTTTATGGCCACAAATCTACAGATATATATATATACAGTTTATAAGGTGATTAGCTGGACTCCAGGTCGGATGCTGCTCCATCAGCTGTCATTTTATATCTAACAAGAGAGAGGTCTATGTAATAAAAGCGGGCACTGTAAATAACAAAAAAAAAGCAAGAATACACTATGTAATAGACAGTGCTGTACATAACAGCTAGAGGAAGCTATATAATAAAGGATGGCACCATACATAACTAGAGAGGATGGCACGTAATAAGGGACGGTGTTATACATAATAAAAGAGGAAACTAAGGACGACACAATACATAAGTGAGTACACTATATACTAAGGGACTGTGCTATGCATATTAAGTGAGTATACTATATACTAAGGGACTGGGCTAAACGTAATAAGGCTACATTCCTGTATGTGTGTTACCATCAGCGGACTTACAAAACAAATAATCTAAAGAAGCGGACCATATGCAGGTTAAAACACACTTTATTTTAAATATATTATAAAAAACCTATTAAAATAATTAGAGAGACAAAAATAAAGAAAACATAAGTGTCCATCCAGTAGGGGGAGTCCTCACCTCGGAATACACAAGATCACGTAAAAATAGTGGTAAGTAAACAGCTCTAAGATTCAGTAACAATATAGAACAAAATTAATTTAATGTAAATAATACTTTCTATAAAATATGCAGCATAGTAGATAAATTCCAATGAGAATACCGAGACCTAAGTGCTGGTCCCAAAGAATAAAGAAAATCACAATATATATAATCTTTATATCAGGCTCTTAAACAAGAATTCAAGCTAGGGTGAAACGTGCGTTGAGGTGAGTGGGGTCTCTCCTTTGGCTCTGGTATTTGGTCCTTGGTTCTCAGTGCTCACTGCATTCTACTCTGCATGCAGGTAATGTTCTTTATTTATATCCCCAATTGTATTGGGACTCTTTATTGAGTCCTTAACTGAGGTGTTAATATTACACAGAACGTCTGCTGCACACTTTGTGATAAAATTGAATTCTTGTTTAAGAGCCTGATATAAAGATTATATAAGGCAGCCAAAGCATCACCATTGCCAGCAGCTTCCTCTCTGACACAGCTGCACTCTGAATGCTGACGTCATCCAGCCGCGCAACTGTGTCAGAGCCCCTCTCCACCTTTGGGCCCTGGTGCAATTCTTTTTGCTTCCTCCTCTCCACCCGCCTAATTTTCTCCTAAAGATTTGCCCTGGTTCAGAGGGCTACTTGCCAGTGCCTGTACATCCAAAGCCAGCAACGCCACTTGGCATTAGAGTTAGTTCCTCTGTCTCCTCTGACCCTCTGTCTTCCAATTTACAAACAGGAGTACGAAATTCACAGCACAGTTTTATTATTCCATAATTGCAGGGTTTTATTTCAAGCGAGAATATGCAAACATATATTCTCGCTTGAAAAAAAACCCTGGAAATCTGGAATAAGAGTGTGCGGTGAATTTTGTACTTCTGTTACCCTAGGATGCACACCCTGTTCCAGCTTCACCTTGCAATTAGGACTGAGTGCACACCAATCCTCCCTTTCCGATTTATAAAGCCTGACTGTTCATCTCTTCCAATAAATTAACTGAAAGAAGTTGTTCCATTGTTTTCTGAGCCCCTGAGTGCTGTTGGTTAGGAAACTAAGGGGCAGAACAGAAACCGGTAACATCGATGGAATGGAAATTCCCCTCTGTACATAAATTCCCATCTGTACATTTTGCAGTGAGAAATAAATATTTATTTCTCACTTCAAAATGCAAATAAATTTATATAATATATGCAATGTGATTTTCTGAAATTTATTTTTGATGTTCTATCTCTCAATGTTAAAATTAACTTACTCTTAAAATTATAGACTGTTCATGTCTTTGTCAGTGGGCAAACTTACAAAATCAGCAAGGGATCAAATACTTATTTCCCCCACTATACGTGAGTAGTGTAGTGTTCATCAGGTTGGCAAATGTGAGTAGTGTAAGTCAGAAATGAATTTAAATTCAAAGAGAGAAAAGGGAAGCCTTTTTACGATATAAAATACAAAGTTTTTATTGGTATAAAATACATATTATTAGGATAAAAAATCCAATAGGGACAAAAGGATGCAGCAAAAAACAGGCCCAATATCAACAGGTACAGACACTGTATGAAAAAGTATTTCAAAAGTGCATATATATTACATATAATGCCACATTGGCTAGTAATGGGCTAGAAACTAGCTCCTGTATGGTATGGTATATATCCGTGCACGTAAGAACTAGTAAAAAGAATGTGCCCTCCCACCATGCTAGCTATTTAAAGTGTCAGCATGTGAATGCAGAGCCCGCAGCAAGTGCATGCACGCTCCCTTGTGAACAAGCTAACGCGAAACGCGCGTCAGGGGTGCCCAGGCCACACCAGGTATGATCTCCCGCTGGCAGCTCTATTTTCTCAGCAGTTTAATTTGCCCTATGTTGTAATATGCAGACTGTTTTTGGTTGCATTTATTGCTAGCATTTGCTGCGGGCTCTGCATTCACATGCTGACACTTTAAATAGCTAGCATGGTGGGAGGGCACATTCTTTTTACTAGTTCTTATGTGCACGGATATATACCATACAGGAGCTAGTTTCTAGCCCATTACTAGCCAATGTGGCATTATATGTAATATATATGCACTTTTGAAATACTTTTTCATACAGTGTCTGTACCTGTTGATATTGGGCCTGTTTTTTGCTGCATCCTTTTGTCCCTATTGGATTTTTTATCCTAATAATATGTATTTTATACCAATAAAAACTTTGTATTTTATATAGTAAAAAGGCTTCCCTTTTCTCTCTTTGAATTTATTGATATTTGGAAGTAGTTTAAATACTAGGCAATATATTCTTGTAATTTACAGAAATGAATTTAGTAGTCCATAGATGTGTGGTTCAGTCTGAAGCATTCTTTTATGCACAGGCCAGGTTTGTCGTGGCAGGTGTCGCATTGATAAGTGGTGTCCTTGCGTATCCGCCTTCTGTAATACACTCGGCACCTCTTTTGCGACCTTCCTTTTTTGTGGCTTGGGATACCTTCCCTAGCCCCTTCCCGACCTGTGACACAGCGTATGTGTCATGAAAGGATCGTGTTCCTGTTACCCTTGGGAAAATAAAAAAATTGGGGACTAAACGATCATGTTTGTGAAAAAAATATGATTTCTTTTTTTCATGCCCGGGCGTTATAAACTTCTGTGGTAAACATAATCTATGGTGAAGCGGTGTCCCATAGAAGAAGTGATATAGAAAAGCGTGATAGTTAAAATATAAATCTTTATTTGAACAATATTAAAACAGACAGTGACAGACAGACAAAAGGGAATTTGCAAAAAATAAATAAACAGTCAGAGACCCCGAGGACTATAATAATAATAAAAAAATAAAAAAGAAAAAAAGGGGGGGGCCGGTGTATAACCTAATTAACCAAAGAATTATTAATATAACAGACATACATGTCGCTCCATACATGAATATAATATGCGCAGTCATATGTCCATTTCTTTATCCTGGAAATCTTCATAGTGAGCAGTATCACCGAAATATTTGATTTTTCGTAGTGACTGCAGGGAAACAGGACTGTCCATTCATCAGAGGGTCACTACAACCGCAGGA
>VIAB01008480.1:16739-27677 GCA_009801035.1 Oophaga pumilio
TGTTTGGAATCACACAGTTAAGTTGCTAACGAGATCGCTACTGCATCATAATTGTGACGCAGTAGCGATCTCGTTAGCGATCTCGTTAGCGATCTCGCTTAGTGTGGCATACCCTTGTCACTATGCATGAAGCTAGTAGTATATCACTTGGGACTTAAGTAGTGACAGTCAACCTTCAATAAGATGAATCTGATAACAGCTGCAGGCGCCAGAAAAGAAAAAAAACTCTGCTGTTCTCACTGCAGAGCCGGCTCATTACATTCACAGCAGGGAGCCGGCTTTGCATCAGCTCGTTCATGGAGTCTGTACTCACTGTCTAGCCACTGACACTGGCGCAGGACTCAGGAGCCATCACTAGTCGGAGGAGCCTCAGTGAGTTCTGGGAAGCTGTGCAGTGCTGGGACCATCTCTCTCAAAGTTGCCTGCAGCCTGCACACACAGCTTCTGTCCTGTGCCGCCGCCTCTTCCAGTCTCCGCCTCCTCACTTCCTCCCTGGCTGCGGCACCAGTGAGAAGAGACAGGGGGGGAGCTCTACTGGACTCCACCAATCCTGAACGTCTGCTGCCGTGAGCGAAAGTGGGCCCCCCCGTCTCACCAGGGCCCCGGCACTTGCCCGGGTGTGCCGGGTGCTGACGCCGGCCCTGCTCTGAGGTACTTGCATCTGTAAACTCTATTCAAGTTCCTCTCTCTGTCTGCTACTTAGGTAGAACTCCACTCACATGACAGGCAGCTGTAGCCTGCTTCAGGGATCGCTCCTGTATGGTGTCTCCAGCTCACATGTGCTGCTGTGTCATCGAGTATCAGTTGAGGAAAGAGGATCTGTGGTCTTATGCCCCCCGGATTCTGCTGCTGGGGCTTTAGTACCCACACAGCGTCGGGCTCCAGGGCCAGGACTCTGCACTCAAGCCTGGAGGTGAGCTCAGCTACAGCTCCTGTCCCCCAGCTCCTCTCCACACGTCCTGTCTCAACCTCGCTCAGGCACTAACTCACTACTAACTTCCTGCTTCCGACTAGAGAGCAGCTCTCCTCAAGTCGGGTTAGAGCTCCCACTGCTGGCCTGGAGCAGGAACTGTGTTTTATGCTGAAACTACCTGTTAAGGGGATCCTTTCTTTGCTTCCAGGCATGACATCACTCCCCCCCTGGAGGGAGGCAAGGTCATTGTGGCAACCGGACATCTGGGGTGCCACAGTTGCATTTGATTTCTCGGTTTGTGTTTCCTTAAGTGGGCTCATTATGAGCTTGCTTTTATAGTGGACAGTCCTCTGTTTGGGATACTTATCTCATGGCCAAAGTTGTAAAATGGTTACATAGAGAATATCTGTTGGGGACCTGTCCAATCCAGTCCTGCATTACACAGAGAGCCAAGCAATGTGTCATTCTTTTTGTTTCATGTGGTGGAAATACAGGAAAATGAAACATTTACTGGAATGTTTTTCACAGCTTTTGGCTAATTACTATGGGGCCTAACACTTTGTCATCAGCTTATTGACATTGGCAATTTTTATAAGTAGGTATTATCCTTGAAGTCTCAGAAACAGCTCAGTACATAAATGTGGCGCCCCTGAGGGTCCAGTTGCCACAGAGGTACTGCATCTCAGCCAGAGATGTGGTATTTCACCTTTCAGGTAAGATGGAGACACTACCTGGCTCTGGCAACACTGCATTCATCACACACACTAGCTCAGTTCCACCCACAAGCCTGCAGCTAGGAAAGGGTGTTAGATGGTGGGTGGAGCAGGAGTTAGAGGGAAGTTAGAGGACAGTCTTCCCTTCAGGGAGGAAGAAGGGACTTTGATACTGATGGCCTATGCTTAGGACAGGTAATCAATATCTGATTGATGGGGGATCAACACCCAGCACCCCGGCTGATCAGATGTTCCCAGTGTCGGAGGCAAATCTATCACCTATTCAAGTAAATAGAGAGAGGATATGCAGTGTCCAGCTGTGCAGCTCCGGCCACAGCTGACACCAGGAATAGCTGATCAACGGGGGGGGGGGGGGGGGGGTGCCAGGTGTCGCATCCTCACTGATCAGAAATTGATGACCTCTCTTAAAGGGTAGGCCATTAATGTTAAACTCTTGGACAACTCATTTAATTTCTGAAATAAAAAAATTCATTTAATCATTAAAAAAATCTGATGAGAGGGAAAAACTTAAAGAATGGTAATATGTTTTCTGGGTAGGTAGTTGTTAAATTTATTACGCTTGACAATGTAAATAATACTTCTTCTTGTATTGCAAAAGACTAAAGGTGAATGCCAGGAGAATGTTATCCGCCTCACAGTTTCATAGAGGAGGGATAATGCTATGGGCTTGTTTTTTGGAGGTTGGTCTCAACCCGTTAGTTCCAGTAAAGGAAAATCTTAATGTATCAGCACAAGACATTGTGGATAAAAAAGAGAAAATGTATTAGTCCATAAGACATCTCCAGAGAGGGGACATATCACTCCCACATAGAACTTTTGGAACTAATTCTAATTAGGGAAGAGAGAAATTAATCAAAAGAGGGAAGTGAGAGAGATAACACTTCCATATTCATTGAAGTAGGGGTATCCTGCAGTGAGCAGGTAATTACAGCAGGGAGATTTGCTGGGAAAAATGTCACCAAGTCTCACATTCATTTACGCAGGGGTGGGGAAGTACACTTCCAAACCAAAGAGCTTCTCCTGATCAAAGAATCTTTCTGAAATCTTTTGGAGCCAGTGGTCAGTAATGAATATTAGGGTCTGCAACGATCCGATATTTATGGGAGATATATTTTCGGCATTGTAGTGAAGGGACGGACATAAAGTATTTATTTACATCACTGTAAGGCCATTCTAACCCTTCCAACTTAATAATGGTCTGATGAATGATGCTATCCAGGCCATGGTTCATCTCGATATAAAGGTAAAATCACGATAAGAAACATGAAAACAATATCTACCATGAAGATATCCTGTAAGTTGGGGATCTCATAAAGTTCAGAAAGACCTAGAACATCTCACAACCAGCCAGCACATGAGTTCATCAAAGGGTGGTATGTTGGAGTACCTTTGATCTAATAAAAAGCAGAAATTGGGTTTGGTCATTTGTCAGTCCTGGAATCATAGAATAGTAGAGTTGGAAGGGACCTCCTGGGTCATCTGGTCCAACTCTCTGCTCAAAGCAGGATTCACTAAATTATCCCAGACTGATGTCAATCTAGCCTCTGTTTGAAGACTTCCATTTAAGGAGAACTCACCAGCTCCCGTGGCAGCCTGTTCCACTCATTGATCACCCTAACTGTCAAAAAGTTTTTTTTTAATATCTAATCTGTGGCTCCTCCCATTCAGTTTCATCACATTGCTTCTAGTCGTTCCTTGTGCAAATGAGAATGATGATAATCCTTCTACAATGTGACAGCCCTTGAGATATTTGTAGACAGCTATTAAGTCTCCTCTCAGTCTTCTTTTTTGCAAGCTTAACATTCCCAAATCCTGTAACCGTTCCTCATAGGACATGGTTTGCAGACCGGTCACCATTCTGGTGGCTCTTCTCTGAACTTGCGCCAGTTTGTTAATGTCTTTTTTAAAATGTGGTGGAAAAAACTAGACACAGTATTCCAGATGAGGTCTGACTAAAGAGCAGTAGAAGGGGATAATGACTTTACGTGATCTAGACTGTATGCTTCTGTTAATACATCCCATCCTAGCTTTGTGTCATCAGCAAATTTAATCAGTTTACCCTCAATTCCTTTATCTAAATCATTGATAAAGATATTGAACAATACAGGGCCCAGTACAGACCTCAGTGGTACCCCACTTGAGACATTCTTCCAACTGGATGTGCAGCCATTTAAGACCACACTTTGGGTTCGATCAGTAAGCCAGTTATGAATCCACTTAACAGTTGCCTTGCTCATTCCATACTTAGTCATTTTTTCAATAAGGATGATGTGAGATACTTTGTCAAATGATTTGCTGAAGTCAAGATATACTATATCTACAGCATTTCCCTCATCCACCCAGTCAGTGATTCTATCATAGAAGGAAATTAAGTTATTTTGACATGACTTATTAGTTACAAACCCATACTGACTTTGGTTAATCACTTCATTCTTATCCAGGTACTTACATACATGTTGTTTAATAATTTGTTCAAAGACCTTTCCTAGTATAGAAGTCAGACTCACCGGCCTATAGTTCCTTGGTTCCACCTTCTTCCCTTTTTTGAAGATACTATGAAAACTGTTGAAGGAAATAGCGCATAAAATAGGGTTTTATCTGAGAGATAAATGGTTAATACAATATGATTGTACTCACCAGATATAGCTCAAATCAAGCATTGAGAAGATTCGCTGCAGCATATCCATGGATCCAAACAGGACCAGCCGTTAGATATAGGAATTGGGAGAGCGTGGAACTGTTCTGCGCTGCTGAATCATTGGAAGACTTTCTTGTGGTATCTCCTGATGGAGTTCTTTGAAACTCTGAAACTAGTTGAATAAAGACCACAAATATTAATAAATCTGGACTTAAAATAATTCAGCAGCGCATAACAGTTCCACGCTCTCCTAATTCCTTAGATAGGAACAACATTTGCTCTTCTCCAGTCATCTGGGACTTCTCCTGTTCTCCAAGAATTTTCAAAGATTATGGAGAATGGTTAAAAAATTTCTTCAGCTATCTCCTTCAGTACTCTTGAGGTGTAATTCATCTGGACCTGGAGATTTGAATTCAGCTATGTTAGCTAAGTGTTCCCTGACCATCTCTCTATTTATGGATAGTGTGGATTCTTCTTTTCCTTCGATGGCTCCATGAAGATCAGTTGATGTTACATTTCCTTTCTGAGAGAAAACAGATGCAAAATAGGAATTTAAAAGTTTGGCCTTCTCAACATCCTTTCTTACCATTTCATCATTTTCATCCTGTATGAATCCTATAGCATATTTGACTTTTATTTTACTTTTGACATATCACCAAAATCCTTTTTTATTGCTTTTGACGTCTCTTGCAAGCCTTAATTCATTTTCAGCTTTAGATAATCTGATTCGTGCCCTGAAGGTTCTGCAGATGGCATTATATTCTTCTTTAGATATGCCTCCCTTTTTCCATTTGATAAACATTTCTTTCTTCCTTTTCAGCATGTCTTTAAGTTCTGTGTTCATCCATCCTGTTTTTTTTAAATGCTTCCTATTCTTCCTTCTTTTCAGAGGGACAGCTTTCTGTAGTTCTGTCCATTTTCTATTGGAGTACCTTCCTCTGCTAAGCTCTGAACTATTTCTGTGACATCAGGTTAAGTAATTTTTTTCTTTTGCTATCCCTTTTATTATATGTTATTGTATATAACGTATTGTTTTGTTCCCATTTTGTAACATCTTTGTATACTTTTTATAAACACTGCCTACCTTTCTGGATTAAATATATGAAATTTAATACCTACATTCCTCTTGCATAAATGATTGGTGGTAGCTAGTATTGGTTCGTTGGCAGTGACAGTACCGGGGTATATATATATTCCATGCGTTGGTGTATATATACAATATCCTCACTGTGAGTTCCCTAATAACTGGCCTAGTACTGAAAACAACTAGGGCCTTGTCCATCCATAGTCGTTCAATTACGTGATTGCCCAGTTGACAGCGGAATTGTGTTCTGCTGACAACTGGCAACAGCGGTGGGATGTGTGTGACCCCCGGGTGTTATCCTTGACAAACTGGTGGGATCTGTGTGATCTCCCTGGTGTCATGTGTGACAAAGTGGAAATCTGAGCGACCTCTCAAAGCTGTGATCCTTGACAGCTAGTGGCAGCGGTTAGATCTGTGTGACCCTCTCGACTGTTATGCTTGACAGTGGAAAATTGTAGCTTCCAGCTTTGTGGGAACAATTTGAAGAAGGCCCTTTCAGTTTCCAATGACTGTGCCCAGTGCACAAGGTTCATACAAACATTGTTGGTGAAGTGTGGTGGGAAGAACTTGACTGGTCACATAGAGCCCAACCCCATCCAACACCTTTGGGATGAACTAGAACTAGAACGGAGATTGTGAGCCCGGTCCACTCCTCCAGCATCAGTGACTGACCTCACAAATGCTCTTTTGGATGAAAGTGCAAAAATTACCACCTCCAAAATTTTGCAGAAAACCTTCACAAAAAAGTGGAAGTTGTTACAGCTGCGAAGTGAGGAACCAAGTGGGATTAGAATATGAGACCTTGAAAGCGCCTATAGTTATGGTTTGTAGCTGTCCTAATACATTGTGACTAAATCAACAAAAGTAACTTGTTACAGAAATGGACCACTGTGTGTTACCCCATCCTTTGATTCTGTAACATGTGTAACTGATCAGAATCTCCGCACCCACTGAAAAACCACAAAAGCTATGAGTGCATGGAAATCAAAGGAACATCTCACTGAGGGGTCAGATCACACAAAGCAGAGCTACAGAGGAAGTGTATGTATGGAACTCCATATACAGGTCTTATTTGGAGAAGATATTTTTTACACTATCCTGCACCAGAGCTTGATTGAGAGCAGGACTGTGTCATGAAAGAGCAGATGATCTATCAAAGTAGTTAGAATGGAAAAACACAATCATGTCACCCAGGAAACTGATAAAGAAAGACCCTTTGCAAGTTCATTAGAGGCAGGACTTGTGGACATGGAGCAATGCTCCTGTCTGTTGAGAATATCAATGCAGTTAGTGCTCACCTCTCCTAGAGCTCAACTGACAATTAGAAAAGGGGGACATAAGACAGAAGAGGCCGTGCCAGGATCAGACCTTGTAGCTGAAGATACCTTCCTAACTTCCGTATTTTTCGGACTATAACGCACCAGACCATAAGACGCACCTAGATTTTAGAGGAGGAAAATAAGAAAAATGTAAGCAAAAAATGTGGTCAATTCTGTACTGATATCCCCCATCCTGGTATATCTATGTCCCCAATCCAGGTTTACATGGCCCCTTCATCACCATCCTGGTATGCCTGGTCCCCTCATCCACATCCTGGTATGCATGGCCCCCCATCTCCATCCCTAGTATGCATGGCCCCATCATTCCTATCCTGGTATGCATGGTCCCCTCATCTCTATCCTAGTATGCATGGTCCCCATCTTCATCCTAGTATGGATGGTCCCCTCATCATCCCTATCCTGGTATGCATAGTCCCCTCATCCTCATATTGGTAGGCATGGCCTCCTCATCCCTAGCCTGGAAGGCATGGACCCCTC
Source organism: Oophaga pumilio (assembly GCA_009801035.1). Lineage (NCBI taxonomy): Eukaryota > Metazoa > Chordata > Amphibia > Anura > Dendrobatidae > Oophaga > Oophaga pumilio. The sequence goes on from VIAB01008480.1 coordinate 23,926, forward strand.
ATCCCTATACTTGTATGCAAGGCCCCCTCATCTCTATCCTGGTATGCATGACACCCATCCCCATCCTGGTATGCATGGTCCCCTCATCCTAGTATGCATTGCCCCCTCATCCCTATCCTGGTATGCATGGTCCCCTCATCCCTATCCTGGTATGTATGACTCTCTCATCCACATCCTGGTATGCATGCCCCCGTCATTCCCATTCTGGTATACATGGTCCATTCACCCCCATCCTTGTATACATAGTCCCCTCATCCCCATATTGGTATGCATGGCCTCCTCATGCCTAGCCTGGTAGGCATGGCCCCCTCGTCCCAATCCTGGTATGCATGCCTCCATCATCCCCATCCTGGTATGCATGCCCCCCTCATCCCCATTCTGGTATACATGGTCCACTCATCGCCATCCTGGTATACATAGTTGTTGTGAATATGCTGGATGCGGATTCTGAGCTGGGGCTCCCTCCGGTGGTTGCTGAGGGTAATGAACTGATTACTGTAAGGCCTTCAGCTGGTGCTGAATGGTAGGATATAAGTGGCCTGAGTTCCCAGCAGCCTTGCCAGTTATCAATTGTTCCTTCTGGTCTTGCTTGAAGCACTGCTAGGTTCCTGCTCTCCTTCAGATAAGTGTTTGAGGTTTTTTTTTCCTCTGTTTGATTTTCATTGCTGGTTTGCTGCTTGCAGTGGACTGCAGCCTGTCCCCTTTTGGAGGTCTGGCACTGCAATTGTGCTCAGTTTTTGTCTGCACTTTTGCTTTGCTCCTTTGTTACTTTTTATTTGCTGAATAGCGTTTGTTACACCAGAGATCTGATTTAGGTGGATGAGATTGTGTGATCTCAGGTTTTTTGGCAATCAGAAGTGTTGGTATTTTTTAGGGTTTTTGTTGGATTGCAGTCAGAATTCTTTCCTGTACTTTTCTGTCTAGACAGATTGGGCCCCAGCGTTTGCTCATTCTATTTTCTGTCTGTGTCCGTGCTTTCTTCTTGTCTAACCGCCATTACATGTTTGGGGGCTTCCTATTTTCTTTGGGGATCTGCTCTGGGGCAGATAGCTTTCATCTTTCTGCCTTTAGGTGAAGTTATCTCTCAGGCTGTGACGAGGCGTCTAGGATCAACGTAGGAATGCTCCACGGCTACCTCTAGTTGAGTGGTTAGTTCAGGTTACTGCAATCCAATAGGTTCCAGCCTCTCTGGTGTATTACCGTTTTTGCTATTTCTCTTCAGTTACCGAAACATAACACATAGTCCCCTCATTCCTATATTGGCATGCATGGCCTCCTCATCCCTAGCCTGGTAGCCATGCCCCCTTATCCCTATCATGGTATGCATGTCTTCCTCATCCCTATCCTGGAATGCATGGTCCCCTCATCCATATCCTAGTATGCATGGCCCCCCTATCCCTATCCTGGTATGCATGCCCCCCTCATCCATATCCTGGTATGCATGCCTACCCCATCCCCATCCTGGTATGCTTAGCCCCATCAGAAAAACATAAACAAAACCCATAAACCATTCTACATACCTTCCTGTGCTCCCTTACAGCATCCTATTCTGATGCCAGCAGCTGATTTATGCTTGTAAGCAGTGCATGGCAGTGACGTCATGCACTGCTTACAAGTCAAGGACAACTGCTGGAATACTCACTGCTCCACACATCTGGGACTATGTGAATGTGGAGCAGTGAATATTCATTTCTCTTTAATAGTAGGCATGCTGTTAACCACAGTCGCCGGCTTCCTGCAGCTACTAGGCAATCATGTGTGCTCGCTACTAAAGGGAAATGAATATTCACTTTTCTTCACTCCCATGGGCGTGGGGAGCAGTGAACATTCATTCTCTTTAAGTGTGGGCACATGTGATCGCCCAGCAGCTGCAGGAAGCCGGCAGCTGCGGCTACTGTGCCCGCTATTAAAGAGACATGAATATTCACTCCTCCCCACATCCATGGGAGTGAAGAGCAGTGAATATTCATTCTCTTTATCAGCGGGCACACTTCATCTCCTAGCCACTGCAGGACGCCGACGGCTAACAGTGTGCCTGCTATTAAAGAGAAATTAATATTCAATGCTCCCCATGCCCATAGTCCCTCCCACCTCTGGTCGCCGGCTTCAGTGCAAAGAGGTGGGAGGGGGAGAAGTAAATAATTATTTCTCTTTAATAGCGGGCACAGAGGTTAGCCACAGCAGCCGACACCTGCCTCCTATGAACCGCTCATCCACTGCTGCCACTCCTCCACCACCTCATCCATAGCAGTTACATCCAGACTATAAGACGCACTCCCCATTTTCCTCCAAATTTTTGGAGGCAAAAAGTGTGTCTTATGGTCCGAAAAATATTGTAACTTACTATTAAGCCAATATATGGCATTAATCATTTCTAGGGGGTGTTGCATGACAGAGGAATTCTTTATTAGGTGTTTCTTTAATATTTGGGAACAAATCAAGCCAGACATTTCACTTGAAGCAAAGATCACCAAGCTACGACTTGCCCACTTTGGACACATCATACGAAGATAGCAATCACTGTGGAAGGGCATCATGGTGGGAAAAATAGAGGTGAAGAGGAAGACTAGTAACCAGATGGCCTGATACAATCAAGATGACATCGGAGAAGACCCTGGTGGACCTATCTGGTCAGTTTTAACCATATTGGTCAGTTTTAAAATGTTTTCATCCATTACAAAGCAGTCTAGTCTATTTTCCCACAATACAGTATTATCCTTGTTGATTTTACATGGGCCAAGATTGAGTCAAGTCTGCTTGGGCGCTCGCTTCCGGACTGACTGATGTATTAATGATCATAAATAACACCATTTTGACCCGTGTGTGACGTTCTCTGATTCCGGAGCTTTCCACTTCAAGGACACGCAACATTTCCTTAGCAGACGTAAGACATAAGAAGAAAAGTCACTTCCATCAGCTCAGCATTGGCTCCGAAGTTAGTTAGATGATTAAATCCTTCACAAAGGGATAGTGAGACCACCCTAAGGAACGGACTGTGTAGTGCCGTGTAAATGTGGCCATGGACACGGATGAAATATAGTTCTGTTGTCATTTCTATAGTCCTGCCAACAAGAAACTTTGCTAGATTAATAAACAGTCTTTTTCTTGTACACACCCCACAATGGGACTCGAGAGCATTATTTATATGCAATTTGATGACCCCAATTTATTTCGCTTGAGTATTTGTTATGATGATGGCTCCTAGAGAATATTAGGACTTTACTTATTCTAGACTTACACCACTAATTTTGTGTATTAAGTTTCTCTGCCGACCCTACACTGAGCCGCGTGTCTGGGACGACGGTGCTGATTTCACAGAATGTTTTACTCTTCACCAATGACATGAAAGGGACTTGGCCTGGTGGAAAAACAGAGAAGAGATGAGCGAGAAGCCAAGTCTGTGTCCCAGAGCAATAACTGAGAAGACCGCAAATAACGGGAGACAGTAAGCACTGAACATTGTGCAAACTCACTGAAAGCACAAAAGATGGATCATATGTGACAGAGCCTAGTAAGTGCTGATCATACGGCGCATGGTACCGTCCATCTATGCCCCTTACATATGGCGTACTGTCATATGGGGCACAAATAACCATACCAGTCTCCTAAAGAAATGAAAGCTATCTTGCTGATGCCACCTTTTGCAAACTATGGTCCTTTAAAACAAATGTGTCATCAGAAATACAGTAGATAATACAGAATCCACCATTCACAATATACAGTTAGGTCCATAAATATTTGGACAGAGACAA
>VIAB01008480.1:58382-69569 GCA_009801035.1 Oophaga pumilio
TGTGGAGGTACATTTTGTAGGCTCTTTATATATATGAGTATAATTAGTGGAGAAGCCTTAAGTACCCGCTTCCTCTTGGCAATAGGCTGGGGACACATTAGGAATGTGCACACTGTCTCTATAAAACTTAGGAAGTGCAGACGCCGCCGCCCTAGAGCACACAGCCAGGAAGTATGCACACACCAAGCAGAGGACACATGGTTTACAATATGGAGCAGGTGGAGGGCAGAACTCACAGCATCTCCCGGAGTGGTGAGTAAGTCGGTGTATCAGCCTGATAGGAGATGGGAATTCATGCAGTGATGCCAGCAGGGATGTTATAATTATCCATTTGTAGAAGCCATCCTCTTTATAACATCAACTTTTTTACAGATGGTGTTATGCTTGCAACAACAATTTGTTGAAATGTCATTGAATCCATTCTTCCCTCTACAGGAAAAATGTTCCCCATGCTATTGGCTGCAACACAACCCCAAAGCATGATTGATCCACCCCATGCTTAATGGTAGGTGAGATGTTCTTTTCCGGAAATTCTGTGCCCTTTTTCTCCACACATACCTTTGATCATTGTGGCCAAAGAGTTTTATTTTACCCTCATTGGTCCACAAGACTTGTTTCTAAAATGCATCAGGCTTGTTTAGATGTTCATTTGCATACTTTTAATGCTGAATTTTATGGTGAGTATGCAAGAGAGATTTTTTCCATTAAGGCAATATTTGTGAAGGTGTTTCTGAACAGTTGAACAATGTACCACAACTCCAGAGTCTGCTAAATCTTTCTGAATGTCTTTTGCTGTCAAGCGGGGACCTGATTTGCCTCTAGCAATCTTACTAGCAGCTCTCACTGAAATTTTGCTTGGGCTTCCAGACGTTATCTTGAGCTCCACTGTTCCTGGTAACTGCAATTTCTTAATTACATTTCGAACCGACGAAAGGGCAAATTGAAAATGCTTTGCCATCTTCTTATAGCCTTCTCCTGCTTTGTGGGCCTCCACCATTTTCATTTTCAGCGTGCTAGGCAGCTGCTTAGAAAAACTCATGGCTGCTGTTTTTTGGCACAAGGTGAGAGGAGGCTGGGTTTTTATAAAGTTGGGAAATTTGCATCACCTGGCCTTTCCTAATTATTATAGTGAACAAGTCATAACCCTAACAGGCTAATTAAGGTCTGAAACCAAATTTTTGTCCATTTTCCTTTTTGTAATTTTAAAAATTTTAAAAATAAAAGTATATATAGTTTTTTGCCTAAAATACAAATGAAATTTTTTACCGTTAACTTTAGACCTTTTAGAAATAATTTCTGCTTAACTGTTCACAAAAACAGTAATTTTGACCAAGGGTGCTCAAACTTTTACATGCCACTGTACATCTGTACGGCATTTGTGTACTCTCCCTGTGCTTTCATGGGTTTCCTCTGGGGTTTTGAGTTTCCTCCCACCACATACTGTTACTGGAATATGGAGTTAAGATGAGACAGGCGCTGATGTAAATTATGACAATCTCTATACAGCTCTGCTGAATGAGTTACCACTATACAAATAGATAAAATATGTCTAACAGGCAATACTATTATATCACTGCAGGCAGCATTAATAGGGAGAAGCTATCGGCATTATCGCAACATGGAAGACAGCGTTATTATATCACAGTATTATTACATTAAAGCTGAGCCTGGGAGTATTATTATGTTATTGAAGGCAGTATTATTACATCATAGCTGGCAGTATTATTAGGTTACAGCAGGCAGCATTATTACATTATAGCTGGCAATATTATTATGTTACTGCAGGCAGTATTATAACTGTGATGACACAGCATTTAATCTTAATTATGCCAGATGTATATTTTCAAGCAGGCCAGGAGACAAAGGCTATTGTTCCTATGAGTCTGAATGTTAACTCTTGAATTGATGTGTTTTTCTTAGTTGGGACAAGAGACATAGGCCATTGTTCATAAGTTGACTCTTTAATTGATTATTGTGTTGCCATCCTTGGAGGACAGGGATGCAGGGTCATTGAACAATTGATGTTCGCTAATATGTTGATTACCCATTTTATAAGTCCTTGTGTAGCTTGCTGACCTGTAAACCATGAAGGACAAACTATGCAGTTTGATTAAATACTCAAACAATAAGAGTTAAGCTCATCCCACCTTCCCCTGACCTGTGGTTGATGGCCTAAAGAACAGTTGTGAACTATGAAAGGGAGATCTGCCTCTGTTCCCAGTGAGAATCTACTGGCTGCCATCTTAAGGGACCACGGCCTAATCTGGAGGAATACAGATCTGCTCCACTGGCCATCACTGAACCCTCAAAGACGTTTGCAGAATCCAGTTGGAACAATTAGGTCACCTGGCCACATACCTCACTGTACTCGGTCAGCTTCCTAAGCTTGTCGATACATCCTCTCTGTGGGTGCACACCAAAAGCGGGGTGGCACTGGTGGGGGCAGTATTATTACATTGTAACTGACAGTATTGTTATGTTACTGCAAGCAGTGTTATTACACTATAGCTGTCAGTATTATTATGTTACTTCAGGCAGTATTATTACACTGTAGCTGATAGTATTATTATGTTACGGCTGGAATCACTATTTTTTTAATCCGGTTGTAATTTTTCATTGATGCAGGCAGTATAATTATGTCACTATAAGCAGTATTATTACTTTATCACTGTAGGTGGCATCATTACTTAACAGCAGGCGGTATTATTTCCTTATAGCTGTCAGCATCGATTCATCATGGCAGGCCGCAGGACATGAAGACTAATGGATAAATGCAGAATTTCATGGTCGGTTTTATGGTCGGTTCAGAATGATTTTACTTCCCCTTCAGTTTTTGGTGTATGTACCCCCCTCTCTAGATTCTCCTATGTTCAGGATTATTATTACCACGCTAATTAATCCTCAAGCGTCTTTTCTGGCATATTCAACAATTTTTAGATAATTTTGAACTAATTATGGTCTAAGTTTTGTAAAATGAAGTGAAGAATTCTTGGCGCTCGGAGATATTGTGAATCTTGATTCTTTCATTTGTCAGATTTTGAAGGGTTTCAGCTCCTCCAGAGCTTTCAATAAAGATTCACAATATCTCTGAGTGCGGGAAATTCTTTACTTCATTTAACTTACTTCCACGAGCACCACAAGAAGTGGAGTGCCGATCGCCTTTTGGATTTCACAATAACTTTTGTAGTTTTTTGTCCCTTGCATCTAAAGAACATCTCTAGAATCCGCCCCTCTCTCACCATGGAAACAACAAAGACCTTCACTGTCGCCCTGATCCTCTCCTACCCTGACTACTGTAATTCTCTATTATTGGCCTCCCCCTCACTTGACTTTCCCCTACTCCAGTCAGTCTTTACTTAAGCAGGCAGGGTCATCTATCTGGCTATTCAGTCATTGCACTGCTGCTCATACATTATAGGATCCAATTTATACTGCTTGTTCTCACCCACAAAGGTCTCCACAGTTCGGCTCTCTACATCTCCTCCCTCATTTCTGTTTCTCGGCCTACCTGCTCATTACACACTGCAAGCAACTTTCGACTAACCGCTGCACTAATCCATACCTCCCACTCCGGGCTCCAAGACTTCTCCCAAGCTGCACCAATCCTCTGGAATGCTCTACCCCAAGAAATCAAGACTAACTACAACTTACACAGATTAGGCGCTCCCTAAAAACACATCTGTTTAGGGTGGCCTATCACATTCCCTAATCTAAGTTCTTTTTACATATAGCCCATTCACTATTTCTCTGAACATAATTCTCTATCAAACTCCACCGCACCCAAATGCACTACAAATACTGGCTGGTTACTAGCTCATTCAGCCTTTATCTACCCCCCATTTCCTCAAGATGGCTGGACCATCATTGTAAATAAGCTCCTGTACTTTGTGTCTCCCCCACCTCATTGTAGATTGTAAGCTCTCACGAGCAGGGGCGGCTTATTTTGCTTTAATTATTGTATTAGCTTTAACTTTGTTACACATGACTGTTGTATATGAACTGCTGAAATGTAAAGCTCTGCGGAATATGTTGGCGCTATATAAGTAAAAATGATTATTATTTGATGTTTTTCCTGGAGGTTTTCACTTTCTGTGCCATCACATGTGAATCTAGCAATTATAGTCACTCATGTTGCACTAGTAATTTTCGTTAGTTTCTCTTGATAAGCCTCCACCCTCCTCTTGCTTCCAAATCCTCATTAAAGTCTTACAGAAATAAATTCTGGATTTACACGAAATCTCGCCAGATGTAGTGATGTCCCAACTTTGTGACATATGTATAAGAAACATGAGTGCACTCTATCAGTTAATGTTAATTGGTTTTAATGTTGGCAGGTGGAAATTCCCAGAAGCAAACAATCAAAACTTAATGGAAAAATGAATAAAAAAAGGATGAAAATGAATATAGCATTGCAAAATGTTGGCAGCGGATTAATCTCTGTACTGTCCAGGCGTTCAACAGTGAAAATATTTTCATTCAGGAACAAAAATAACAGCTTACAACTGGTATTTCTTATAGCTTAAGACCTTAGCATCTTGTTTGTCAGCTTGCAAAGTGAAAGTAAAATGTGCTCCAGCTACTCACACAGTGAGCAGGAACTTCCTATTGTTTTTTTTAACAATGTGTTATTGGCAATATAACACTATTACTGGAGGCAGAAACTTATTCCCTATTAAACAGTAATAAATAGTAGTTTTTGCAATCTATAATAGTAAGCATCATTCCAACACCCCACTCAACAACTACTACCAGAGTGGTTCTCAATTCTTCAATTTCGGCTCTTGAAAGTGGCTTTGTCATAACTATCATCTGGTCAGTCTCACAATAAACAAACTCAATTATGCCACGTTCTATCAAATCACGCAGGTGATGATATTTAACCTCTTCAAGACCTTGCCCTTTTTCGTTTTTGCGTTTCTGTTTTTCACTCCCCTTTTTCCCAGAGCCATAACTTTTTAATTTTTCCATCAATATGGTCATGTGAGGGTTGTTTTTTGCGGGACAAGTTGTACTTTTGAATGACACCATTGGTTTTACCATGTTATGTACTGAAAAATGGGAAAAAAAAATCCAGTGCGGTGAAATTGCACTTGTTCATTTTTATTTAAATGTTGAAAAAAAAATCCAAAGTTTGTTAAAAAAAAAAGCGTCATTTTCAGAGATCCGTAGCGTCTCCACTTTTCATGATCTTTGGTTGGGTGAGGGCTTATTTTTTGCATGCCAAGCTGACGTTTTTAATTATTCCATTTTGGTGCAGATACAATCTTTTGATCGCCCGTTATTGCATTTTAATGCAATGTTGTGGCAACCAAAAAAACGTAATTCTGGTTAATCCTTTTTTTATAGATAGATTAGGCAATTCTGAATGCGATGATACCAAATATGTGTATGTCTGATTTTTTTTATTGTTTTATTTTGAATGGGGCAAAAGGGGGTGGTTTGAATTTTTATATTTTTTTATATTGTTGAAAACATTTTTTTTACTTTTGGCATGCTTCAATAGTCTCCATAGGAGGCTAGAAGCTACCATAAGCCGATCGGCTCTGCTACATACAGGCGATGATCAGATCATCTGTATGTAGCAGAATAGCTCACTTGCTATGAGCGCCAACTACTGGATGGCGCTCATAGCAAGCTGGCAGTGACAGCCAAAGAGGTCTCCAGGAGATCTCTGGTTGTCATGCCAACCCATCGGTGATCACGTGGTCACCGATGGGCGGGATTTCCGGCACGATTGCCATAAGCACATGTTAAATGCTGCTGTCAGAGTTTGACAGCAGCATTTAACAGGTTAAAAGCCGCGGGTGGATCACAGGTCTACCCACGGCTGTTCCGGGCATATGTCAGCTGTTCAAAACAGCTGACATGTACCAGGAAAGATGTGGGATCACCGCTGGAGCCCACATCAAAGAGGGAGAGACGACATGCACCGTACTAGTACGGTGCATGTCATGAAAGGGTTAATGTCAATGTGTTTGGTTCTCACATTGATATTCTCACTGCATGCAAGTTTAATGTTTCCTTGGTTGTTTTCATAAATCACAGTCGGTTGAGTTGATGGCTGACCAAGATCACCCAATATTTGGTTTAACCACATGACCTCTCGACTTGCGTCGGCTGCAGACACACACTCTGCTTCTGTAGATGACAAGGCTACAGACAAGTGTTTTCTGCTAGAGCAAAAAAATTAACTTTCTTCAAGCTTGAACAAATAGTCGCTTGTCAATTTATGATCACATAAGTCACCAGCCCTGTTTGCATCCATATAACCTGTGAGTTTGAGATCTCCTGTTGCAGATATCCTTAAATTTATGTCTTGAGTCTCTTTCAAATATTGAAGAACTCTCCTAACAACATTCCAGTCTTTTTGGTGCGGTTTTTCCAAATATCTGCAGAGAATTCCAATTGTTGCTGCAATATCCGGTCGAATCATTGTTGCTATGTATAGAAGTGCCCCCACTGCCTGCCTGCATTTCTCATTGATATGTAACAGATCATTTTCTCCATCCGACTTTAAGTAGGATGGTTCCATTGATGTTTGATATACCTTTGGTTTTAGAATTCAGTTTATTTTTGCACTTTGGTTTAGAAGAAGATTTCCATCTTCTTCTCTTTGGACCTGGATTCCTAGATAATATGTCACATTTCCAAGGTCTTTAGTTTGAAAATGCTGATTCAGAATTTTAGTCTTTGCAATTTCTGTTTCCTATTGATGAACCATAATCTCAGAATTTTAGTCTTTGCAATTTCTGTTTCCTATTGATGAACCATAATCACATCGTCCACATATAAGTGAATATATATCCACCTTCCATCTGTACATTTTGTGTATACACATTGAATTTCTTGACCTCTTTTAAATCCTTATGCCGATAGCTTGAGACTATAGAGATTTTTGTAGTTTGCAAACAAGATTCTCTTCACCCTCTTTGATATAACCGGCAGGTTGAGTCATGTACAAGTCCTCTTCAATGTCACCATTTAAAAATGCAGTTTTGGTGTCCAGTGAAGATGACAGACAAATTTTGTGCAGCAGCTATATCCATTAGAGTCCTGAACAGGGCCGGCCCGAGAGATTAAGGGGCCCTAGGCGAAACTATTTTGTTGCGCCCCTACTATTCTTGGCAGTAGATGAAAACTTGGGATATAAATTTAGGAGCAAAATAAACCACAACAACAATGATTAATTAACTCTCTCCTAATTCTCCTAACTTTCTCTACAGAGACTTGTGGGGTGTTCCAGCACCCGGATCCCCAGATCGGAATACTCCTCTTGTGCCTGCGGCCACGACCACTGATAGGACTGGGGACAGATGGCGATACTAGTGTGCGGGGATCTCAGCAGCATAGGAACATGTGCCGCTCTGAAGCCAGGGACAGCGGGTCTGGAGAAAGCCAGCCATCTCCCAGCAGCCTCCGCGGCGCCGGCTGTCCAGCCCCGGCCTCCGTGTCACATGCTAGCACAGTGCGGCCTCCAGTCCTCAGGGGCCTCCTAGCAGAGCGCAGCTTCCACTCACCCCGTCCTCCAACTCATCATCCGAAATAGCGTCTTCGGGCTGGTCCAGGTCTATATCAAACACACCCGCCATGGCTTCGAACGTTCTCGGCTTCCCCGCAGCATGGTTCGGTACCCCGGTCCCTCGCCTCATGGGCTACGAGACACGGCCGCCATCACCGGACATTGAAGCGCAGCGCCACCCCCGAACGCCTCTACTTCCCAGGTCCCCTGCGTGCGCGCTCCCGGCAACACAGGGTGCGAACATACTGTAAGGAGTTAGCAAACTGCACATGCACAGATGATGTCACTAGGGTAGGCTGTCAGTGCGCTTGCGCAGCCTGGTACGGAACCTTGTGTATGGAGACTCGCTTTAGTTGTTACATTAGCTATTGATAACGTCGCTTCTATGCAGTGACCCACTGCTGAATGATCAGGCACATAACGAATGGAGAAACCTACACTGCTGCCTGCTGGTGTGCTGCTTGTACAGCGGGAATGCTAACGTAGCCATCACTTGTCTTAAGAGGCTTCAACAAAATGGCTCCTTAGCTGCAGACAATGATCCGCTTGGGACAAACTGCCGGAGATGGCAAAACGTTTAAACGTCTGCTTAGTCTGTCTTTAGAGAGCTAATGACTCATTAGCTCTCTAAAGACAGACTAAGCAGACGTTTAAACTTTTTGCCTTTTGAAAAGATTTTTTATAATTTTTTCTATTTTTTCTCTGGCACCCCCTTAGGGTCGGCGCCCTAGGCGGCTGCCTAGTTCGCCTATACGTTCGGGCCGGCCCTGGTCCTGAAAATGGCTTGCTTAGCAACTGGAGAAAATGTGGCATCATAAAATTCACCATATTTCTCAGAATATCCTTTTGCTACCAATCTTGCTTTAAATCTGTGAATCTTGCCTTCAGAGTCATACTTGGTGTTAAAAACACATTTACATTAGATTGCTCTTCTTGTCTTGTGGTAGTTTTTTGAGTTTTCAAGTTTGAACTTGATCAATGGACATCATTTCCTCATTAGCAGCATTAATTTGCTTCAGTTTTCCAGGAGAGGTAGTTATTGCATCTCATCCCATGACTGGTGTTCTGACTCAGGTAGTTGTCAGAGAGCATTTGAAATCCATAAAGCCTCTAAATGGAGGGAGCATTCACCTCACCCCCTCCTCTCTCCCACAAGTTAACTCCTTAAAGAGAAAGAGCTTGCAATCTACAAGTTGTCTCCAAATAACACTCTGTTCAGATGACCCCCTCCTTTGGAATCAGGTAATTAAGGAAACTCCTAATGGCTAACAAATGATAGGCCATTGTACCAGGGATGCGGAGAAGCAGATTTATGATCGAGATAATATGAGAATCTTAATGATCTCTGTGTCCTTTATTGGCTTATTAGAAATTAAGAAGAGAGGTTTGCATGCACTACGTCGCCCTAATAGTCAGGAAAGTCACATTTTCGGAAAAGTGATTACCGTAAGTTGCAAACGAATAGCATGATTACACGTTGCTGGGCAATGTCCAGAATCTCTTCAATAGAATAGCTAGATAGCTAACAACAGCCTGGCCATGTTTCCTATCTACGAAAAGGTGAAATCACAATAAAAAATATGACGGCGATATTGAATACCTGCGACCCTCAGGAGCAAAGATATTGTGAACATAGAGAATCTCATAATTTTCTGAAGCTGAAGCCACATCCTATGACTTGCCCTGTTAGGAGTAATCAAATGGAGATGTATGGGTGTAACTTAGGAGCTAATAAAAGGCAAATGCCACATTTTGGACCTTGTCGGTTCCTGGAAGTGCAGCTAATTGTGGTTCTGTCCACTTTCTTTCTGGAGTACCTCACTCCATAAATTTGAAGCCAGTGATACCAGGTTTAGTAAGTCTTTTGTTTATCCTTTTATTTTATGTAATTGTGTATGCTGAATTGTTTTGCCCCGTTTGTAAAATCTTTTATATATTGTTTAGAAACACTACCTATCTGTCTCGCTTGGACATGGGTATGTCGGGCGGATGACACAGCATATAAATACAAGGTGGAAGAAAGAAGAGGAAGGTCCTAACGATTGGGAGTGGGGGATAGGACACCTCCTGACACAGACCTGTGCCTGTCCCTAAGCTTTCCTAACGTCCTATGTGGGTCCTTCCCCCCATCCCATCACGTGCCTAGTCCCTGACACTGTCACCTTCACTAACCCTGGCTTGTGCACTGGCCGGCAAGGATACTAGCCTCACCACTTCAGATGATATTACACAGGGAAAGAGACAAACAAGGGACAGACAAAAAGAATACTACTCAGGTAAGAATTTGCTGCTAAGCTGCACAGCAACAGAGTAAATGGCACCAGGATAGTAGAACTTCAACAGCGGCAATACTACAGTCACAGGTGAGCGCTACACACCTAGCTGGTCTGCAAAGAAGAAAACTCTATAATCGACGATCAGTTGATGGGTCATGTGACTATTTAAAGGGAGGTGGGAGTGGTTACCAACCAACATCACCTGACCAGCCTAAAATAAACTGCTAGCAAGAGACTAACATTAACTCTTGCTGGATCAAAGAAATAAACATTTAAATTTCAGCAGACTCAAAGCTGACAGGACTGCCTTAAGAAGTGGTGACACTATCTGGATTAAATATAAAATGTAATAGTTCTGTTCCTTTTGTTCTGTAAACCACACTCCTGAAAGCCGTATGCCGCATGTCAGGTGTTCAATCGGCCTATAAACGATTGGTGGTGGCAGCTAATTGTCTTTCTTGGCAGTCACCATACCGAGGTATATACAGCTCTGCCAAAAATTAAGAGACCCCTGCAAAATTTTCAGTTTGTCTGATTTTTCTCTTTATAGGTATATTTTTGAGTAAAATGTAGATTGTTCTTTTATTCTATAAACTACTGACAACATGTCTCCAAATTTCCAAGCAATAAATTTTGTATTTTACTTCTAAAAATGAGAAATGGTCAAAATTAAATTAAAGAAACAGTACTTTCAGACCTCAAATAATGAAAAGAAAACAAGTTCATAATCATTTAGAAACAACAATACTAATTTTTTAACTCAGGAACAGTTCAGAAATCAATATTTTGTGGAATAACCATGATTTTTAATCACAGCTTTCATGCGTCTTGTCATGCTTTCCACCAGTCTTTCACACTGCTTTTGGGTGACCTTATGCCACTCTGGAGTCCTGGTACAAAAATGTAAGCAGTTCTTCTTTGTTTGATGGCTTGTGACTATCCATCTTCCTCTTGATTACATTCCAGAGGTTTTCAGGTCTGGAGATTGGGCTGGCCATGACAGGGTTTTGATGTGGTGGTCTCTTGTATATATTCCATACATTAGAATTGGTTGTCTATATACAATAAGCTCACTTTGCATTCCCCAATAATTAGCCTAGTAGTGGTAACAGCCGCTATTGTCCTCACGATAGGGGGCTGTTAATGACAAAAAGATAAATGCGTGCTGGGTTCAGCAGTGCATGACTCCTCTGGCTGTGATAGTTGACAGTAGTGTTTTGACAAAGTAGTATAAACACTTAACTGGTATACCCTTGATTGATCTCGACGATCTCCTGACTTTAGGATTACCTGATTTTTCTATTGCTCCTTCAGTGTTTGAAGAACCTAACTATACCTGTACATCCTTTTTCTTATAGGAAAGATGTATATCTTCGTACCGTGTTAGCCAGT
>VIAB01008482.1:4798-35613 GCA_009801035.1 Oophaga pumilio
AATGTGGCCATTAGTTTACATATAGAGATTTGTTGGATTGATTTCTTTTTATATATCGATGTGATGGCTTCATATTTATAATATGTACCCTGGCTACTCACTAGTCTGTTGCTGTCTTTCTTACCGACAGCTTATCCTCGTCACACCTCTATGTTTATTTCGGGCCTTTATTGTTGGCATTTTGTAATGTTGTAATAAAGATTGAGATTATTTTGAGATATGGTATATGCTCCTTTTTTTCTTGTTTTATACACGAGTATATACAGTAAGTAGTGAAAAAAATTCAGAGATTCGTCCAAAAAAAAAACTCAGAGAAAATTGACTGCCATGGTAACCCATCGTTTCCCCCATAATGACGTAGTTAAATCCCTTTTTATCGTCTTTATAAATGCCAATTTAAATGCCACTATCAGATTGAAACTGCAGCAATAGGGACAAACTAAGGTCGTTGCAGTTACCGGCAAATTTAGATTATGTAGCACAGCAGGTATCTGCCTGGTATGAAGCAGGCTCAGCTCCCGAGTCAGCTTCATACTTTACTTAGAGATCTACGACAAAATGTAAATCATAGGTTGTTAACCAGTTAGGTATACCTTACACAAAGTTCACCTACATAACAGAGATTCTAGAAATTCTAATGAAATTCACATAACACAATGCAGATACATCTAAAAGGGTAACCGTCAGTTAAATTTTTATTTCATAAATCAATAGTGTGCATGAAAATAAGCAACTTTGTGATATATGTTATCAGAGAAATTTGCCTTTTCCTCCTCCTTGATTGATACTCTCAATTCATGGGTAAAATCTTTAAAATTTGTATTCAGTGAAGACAGTCTCAGCTAGAAGATGATAGTGTGATTAAAATTCTATGGAGAGGGGAGTAAAGACGGTAAGTTCAACACCTGTCATCTCCTATCTCAGTAATAGGAACGTCCATATTGACTAAAGGGAGGGAGAGACCTGTTACTTTAAGGGACGTCTCCTGTGCAAATCGGTCCCTGGTGGCTTTTAAAGTATGTTTTTCACTTCGGCATTTCAGAGTCAAACATACGTGGCTGAAATCATACAACCAGTGTTTGATACGTGTTGCCTGATCCTCAGGTAGCATGTATCAGCAGTCTGGTTCCCTTTACCATAGCAGACCCCATTATCACAATTCACTAGAAATAGTATTGTATGTCTTTCTTTTTTATTATCTTCCATAAGACCCTTGTCTAAGGAGTTAAATTCTAATTAAGTTTAGCATGTTATAATAATGTAACATATTTCAGAAAAAAACAATTTTAGGAATAAATGTTTTGCTATATTCACATCTGGCTTCCTGTCCCAATACATATTCTCTAAAAATAATCTTTTACCAGAAAATAAATTTAGTAACTCAGTGATAGCAACAGAACAAATGTTAATACATGAACTATATATTTGAAAATGTTTCTTACATACTTAATTGGTGTGGTTTTCCTTTATCAACCACAATTAGAGCAGTTTTCACTCCATTACTTTATTTCCTCTATATATGTAGCACAATTAGTGGGCAGGTTGGGGCTGCGTGGTTAACAATGCAGCTGTACACAGCACTGTGCTATGTAAATATTGGGTAGTAAATAAGAAGAATGTGAAGTTTATAGCTACTACTCTTTTTATAACTCTTAAAGAGACTCTGTCAGCACAGATTGATTGCTCAAACGAAGTACAGGCGTAATGCGCATCATGGTGTGACCAGCCATTTAAATTCACCTTTTCACCTGCTTATTTTCCCTCAATTTCTACCCCCCATTTCTTTGGTAGACAACTCTGGCTTCATAGAGCCAGAGAAGGGTGGAGACACATGGAATCTAAGCCGATAGAAAGGTATATTTAAAGGGAATCTGTCACCTATTTTTTCCCCATGAGATGCGGCCACCCCCATGAGGGGCTTATCTACAGCATTCTGTAATGCTGTAGATAAGCTCCCAATGTAACCTGAAAGATAAGAAAATCAAGTTATATTATACTTACCCGGGGGCGGTCTGGTGCGGTCTGGGTCCGATGGGTGTCGGGGTCCGGGTCCGGTGCCTCCCATCTTCTAGCGATGACGTCCTCTTCCTTGCTTCTGTTGCGGCTCCTGCGCAGGTATTACTGATCTGCCCTATTGAGGGCAGAGTAGAGTACTGCAGTTCACAGGCGCCGGACCTCTCTGACCTTTCCCGACACCTGCGCACTGCAGTACTCTGCTCTGCCCTAACAAGGCAGAGAATTACGCCTGTGCAGGAGCCACGACAGAAGCAAGGAAGAGGACATCATCGCTAGAACATGGGAGGTTCCGGACCCGGACCGCGACACCCATCGGACCCGGACCGCACTGGACAGCCCCCCGGGTGAGTATAATATAACTAGCTTTTCTTATCTTTCAGGTTATATCGGGGGCTTATCTACAGCATTACTGAATGCTGTAGATAAACCCTTGATGGTGGTGGCCGCATCTCATAGGGAAAAAAAATAGGTGACAGATTCCCTTTAAATGATTATCCACAACATGAGCTCCTTTATTTGGTTTGAACATTCATTATGTGCTGAAAGAGTCCCTTTAAGCCATCTATATGAGAATGCAGGTCATAGAAAGTTGAATAAATTGACACCTTGATATCTGCAAGTCAATGTCTTATTCCAGAGAGAAATCCATGTTTTTCTTAGTAAGTAAAGGAGCTGTTAACATCTATGGGCTGGGTACAGATCTCCCTGAAAATCTGCCTCTAGAGCTTATTAGCAGACTGTCATTCATTACATGTCTAAGGGTGTGTTTCCACGGTCAGGCTTCCTTCAGTAAATGCCGCGTGTTTGACGCTGTGCGCTGGCACAGTGTCAAACACGCAGCGTCCAGATGTTACAGCATAGTGGAGGTGATTTCAAGAAATCCCGTCTCCACTATGCGTAAAAACACGCAGGTGGCAGACCTGCATTAACGGACATGCTGCGCGTCTTTTTAGATCGCAGCATGTCCTTTTCCCTTGCGACGACACAGGCCTATGTAACGCTGCGGTGATTCCGGATGTGTTCAATGAGCACATTCGGATTCACCGCGCGTTCACAAGGGGGCGGGGCTTTGGGCGGAGCAGACTTTCCTCTCCGTCCAAAGCGCTGTGGTTCCGGACCGTGGAACCACAGCCTTACACTGGTAATGCCTTTCATTTAAAATAGGCAGATTCTCAGGGAAATCTGTGTCTGTGCCTTAGATCTTAACAGCTAATGTACATATTGAGAAATATGTGGACTACCATGTAGTAAAACATCGGATCGCAGATATCAAGGTATCATTTTATTCAACTCTCTATGATCTGCATGAAAATATAGATGGCTTTGGAGAGATGACCCTACTGACTGATGCCCTTAAAGCATTTTTCTTGTAATTTGTAGATTTGCAAAATAAATATATTGACCCCAATGTAACGGTTTTGGATTTACTGAAAAACATTAGCTAAATTCAGTGCTGTGCGCTGATATTTCTGGTTTGGCTGACATCTAGTGAGGAGCGAATCTAATTTTTCAAAAACATTCAGTTTGTAACAAAATAATTTGCAGTCCTAAAAATCCTTAAATTGTCCCAAAAATCTTGTATAATTCACTGATGTCCTCTAGGACTGCCTTGAACTCATTTTAAGCTCTCTAACACAAACACAGCCTTTGTCATGTCAAAAGTGACCTTTGAATTTATGGCTAAGAGAAAATGGATGGTACCGGTTGTCAACCAACAGCCTGCTTAGTAACACACTCGAATAATAGAAGTGTACAAGGAAGAAGCCATGTTTTTTTTTACAAATGTAGATCTAAAAATAATGCCTTTTTTGAAACTAAGAGTAGATTTGTTGTTTATTAATTTAACAAGTTATAAATCTTTAATGGGTCTTCTAAAATAATATTCTATTTTAGGAGCAGGTTTGCTATTTGAAACAGCAATGACATTTTAACAAGCTGTCAAAAAATTATTCTTAGTTTGGAATCTGATGACTTCAAATTGATGAAGTAATAGCTTCTTAAAAGGCCATGCAAAAACTATCCTTTTTTGAAATATGTTTCAGGTGTATTTTTATTGTGGGTGTGGTTTCAAGCAGCATTACTGCATAACTATAGAACATTATGAAGAAGCAGGAGATGTATGTGACTGTCTATTGGCAGTGGCAGTGGAAGTTTCAGTGGGAGCAACTGTATAGTACAGAAAATGATGGGACAGGCAAAGAGGTGACTGGCTGAGTAGTTGTAGGAGAGAAGACCGGGCTGTGGGTGCTGACAGGGCACCGGGTCCAGAACAGTGGGCTGAGCCTACTGTTGCAGGGGTTAAGGAGATTGAGGACAGAGGAGACCTTGACCTGCGTAGGGGGGGCGTGGTGAGCCCGGAGAATATAAGGGGATTTGCACTGGAAGAGAGAGGGGGTTCCCACCAGAGAGAAGTTACAGTGAAGACCGACACCGCGCCGTGAGTAACGATAGGCCGTGCAGAAGCGATTAGGGTCGGTTGCAGTAAGGACCCGGAGACATCGTCGGGCGTGCTGAGGAGTGCATGTCAAGTTGAAGACTGCAGTGAAATGCTCTTGGCTGCAGAGCAGCATAACGGACTAGGGGCCGCCAGAAGAGAGAGGACTGACTTGTTAGGCAGGGAAGCCGGAAGAACTTAGCACCGGCCTCAGCCGGCAGCCAGCATTTGGCATAGTCGGCAGGATGCAGTCTTTGGACACAGACACTGCAGATCAATCTACCATGAGTGCTCCGAGGTCCACCTTGCCATTGGGTGCCATGCTCAGCCATCTCCAAAAATACACGGGAGTAATATGATGCTGTGGGACTGGACTGAGAGGGTTTAGAGCTTGTTGCGGATGCACCCCATGACCTCTGCTATGCAATCTGAGATTGTTTGATGGCCCTGGATGGTATAGCTTGGTACACTGTCTGCCCCCCCATGGTGGGATAAACTGGATAAGGTGATGCAGATCATTGAAGAAATGCATGGCGACCCCACTAATGTTGGGGAGCTGTGGATGCGACTGTTTTACCATGTCCAGCGGGATGGGGAGTCTGTGACCCAGTATATTAATGCATTGCAGGAGGTTAATGCGCATATTATTAAGCGGGATGATGTGGGGACCATGGGTCTCAGGGTCTCAGGGACGCACGCTCAAACAGGCTTTGAGAGAGCACCTGCGTACTAGCCCTCATATGACTTTCTTAGAAATAGAGGCAGAAGCACACGTGATGGAGCAAGAACAGGAGATGGCAGCCCTGGCAGGGATGGTCCGGAGAAATGAGGTACCCACCCGGCCCGCAACTGAGCTGGAGAGGGCCCTGTGAGATCCAGAGAGAAATATGGGAAATGCAGGATGAATGGTCCAGCTTCAAAAGAGTCCCCGCTCTGGCCCAAGATACATCGAGAGTGGCCCCTCATAAAGAGATAGGAGTGATTCAGAGTCCCGCTTGTCCATCAAACCGCACCAGGGAGTGAGACAACCCAGTGCAGAATGGAACTCGAATTGCTACAGGTGTGTAAACACCGGACACTATGCCCGAGGCTGTGCGAGACGAGGTCAGTCCTTACCATGGCAGTTGTTAAACTTTTGAGCTCCATGGCTGGGGGACGCAGACAGGAGCCTAAAAGACCAAGGAAGAGAGACAAGAGTCCCGAAGGTATAGTTTCCACGAGCCCTATCGCCTGGGCTGAAGCAAACGGGCGAGCTGTTCACTGCTTAATTGATACAGGGTCGCAAGTGACCACCATGCCAAAACTTATTTTAAACAACATTTCCCAGAAGTGTGGCGGCCATAGTGGGGGCCGGTAATTAGTTTGACAGCAGAACCAGTTGCCCATCCTGGTTGCAGTGATGGTCTGAATGGAGATCAGAGTGTGTGGGAAGTATGTAGGCTGAAAAGGGTCATGTTGGTCGCTGCGGATATTAGCAGCGGGCCTGTCATGACCCTCAGAATGAATGTACAGAAAGAGATTGGACAACTCCTGATCATTGAGCCGCAAGAGACCTTTTTGGATCGGTGGCGCCAACGAACCCCCCCCCAACGAAAGGTGTTCCAGCAATTGATTCGAGCTGCGCAAGCTCAGGAAATGTTGAGTGAAAGGAAAGTCTTTGGGGAGGTGATGGTTCCTGCAGCTGCTAAACTTACCCTACTGCCCTGTGAGACAGTGCTCATGTTACTGGTACAAGCTTGTACACATCTTGAGGGGGTGGAGGTACAGATAGAACCAACATTAGTGGGCCAGGGACTCCCTGGACTTTTCATGGACCGGACGCCAGCCACAGTCCATGGCGGTAATGTTGTAGTATGATACATCAACTTGGGAGAAGAGAGTCTCACCCTTTTTACCTAAGAGCGAAGTGGCCCAGATCATGGGAATGCCGAAAAATTGGTGTGACCTGAGGCAGTACAACTGGCTGTTGTGCAAGGAGATCCCTGGACTCTAGCAGTCACAATGACTCCGAAACACTCATCTGGAAGCACGAAGCAGGGTGGTCAGATCCTAGAGCATATGTGGGCTGAATTGATGGGACCCTCACCTCAGCAAGTGCTACAAGTGGAAGCTATGTTAGAGCATTATCAGGAGGTCTTCACCCACCATGAAGATGACTTTGGTTGCACTCAGGCCATCGCCCATGAGAACCCTATAGGGTGTGCTTCACCAGTTCAAGAAGGATACCAACAGATACCTCCCCAGATGTATAAAGAAGTGAAGAAGATGCTAGCTCATATGTTGCAGAGTAGAGTGATACGGGAAAGTCATAGTCTGTGGGCAGCTCCCATTGTCCTAGTTCGAAAAAAAGATGGTACCTTGCGTTTCTGCATTGATTATAGACGGCTGAATGCTTGCAAGGTGCTGGACTCTTATCCATTTCCCAGAATTGAGGAATCCCTATCCGCCTTGGGAAAGGTAAAGTACTTTTTGTCCCTCGTTCTGGACAGTGGGAATTGGCAGGTGCCAATGGCTGAACACGACCGACCGAAGACAGGGCTCATATTGCCCATGGGACTGTTTGAGTTTAACTGAATGCCCTTTGGCCTGACCAACACCCCTGGGATGTTCCAGCGCCTGATGGAGAGATGCCAGGGGGACTTGAATTTTGAAGCAACACTAATCTACCTCGACAACATCATTGTCTACGTGGCCACCTTTGAAGAGCACCTTCAGCGACTGCAACAAGTGCTAAGTCGGCTGCAGAGCCATGGCCTGAAGGTAAAATCCATTCCATTCCATTCAACTTCTTCGCAAGCAGATTGAATATCTGGGGCATGTCGTATCTGGCGAAGGCGTGAGACCTGCGGGTGAGAAGGCAGCGGCCGTTCAAGAGTGGTCCACCCCAACAACGGTGAAAGATGTTTGGGCCCACTTAGGGCTTACTGGGTACTACCAAAGATTTGTAAAAAATTTCACCCGCCTTGCCAACCCCTTACTAGAACTGCTAAAAGGAGTGCCGGCCAGTTCAAAGAATGAAACTATCCAATGGGGAAACAGTCAAGAAGAAGCCTTCGGAACCTTGAAAATGGCCTTGACAGAAGCCCCAATACTCGCCTATGCAGATTTCTTACAGCCCTGCATTCTCCATGCTGATGGAAGCTTACATGGTCTAGGGGCAGTTCTATCACAAATGCAGGGAAGAAAGGAACGAGTGATAGCCTACGCAAGCCAGTCTCTTCTTGACTCAGAATGGAACCCGGACAATTATAGCTCCTTCAAGTTGGAACTGCTGGCGTTGGTGTGAGTGATGACTGAGACGTTCGAAGAATACCTGTCTGGGTCAGGAGTCCTGGTGTGAATGGATAATAACCCCCTGGCCCACCTAGAAAATGCAAAGTTGGTGGCCTTAGAATAACAATGAGTGGCCCGCATGGCAAAGTATCGGTACAAGATCGCCTACTGGGCTAGAGCTGAGAACACTCACGCTGATGCCCTCTCGAGGGTGACTCATGAACACCCCGAACATGATCGAGATTAAGAGCTGGAGGCAGAAGAGATTCCTGGTTTACGGGACTTTGCCAAATCATTGGTGGTGATGCAGGGACAGATCGGAGAATCGTCTGAAGAACACGAGCTGGGACGGCCCCGAGATGACTGGATGCGACTTCAACAGACAGATAAAGAAAATCGCCCATCTGCGACAGTGGGTGGCCCTGAAACAACTTCCTAGAGAGACGCTCTGTCTCCAGGAACCCTGCGGATTCTGAGAGAGTACAGCTACTTGCGAGAAGTGGGGGTCACTTGGCAAGTAGTGCTCCGGAAAAGTTAATCAGAGTAGTGGCTACAGAGGCCCACAAGACTGGGCTCACTTTGGTCTGGGGAAGCTGGTGTATCACCAACCATTGAGGGCTGTGGTGGAGGAGGCTTGCCAAAAATGTCGGAGCTGTGAGCTAGCCAAATCCCCAGAACAGAGGGCCCTGATACAGACAATCATGACTTCTGCTCCCTTTGAGGTACTGATGATCGATTACTTAACCATAGGCCCGATGCATCTCGGGTTTTAAAATTGTCTGGTAATGACCGACCATTTCACAAAGTTTGCTGTAGTGACTCTGACCCAAGATCAGACTGCTGAATCAGCTGCACAGGCCATCTGCTGGGATTTTATTTGAGTGTATGGTTGCCAAAAGAGGATCCATTCCAACCAAGTTGCCTGCTTCCAGGCTGAGTAATGGAAGAGTTGCACAGTTTATACTGGATTGAGAAGTCAAGAACTCCTTACCACCCTTAGGGGAATTGGGCCTGTGAACGCTTCAATCTGACACTGATCCAGATGCTTTGAACGTTAGAGGAAGATCAGAAGATACGATGGCCTGAGTTTTTGGCTGAGTCAGTATGGCTATAAAACAATTGAGTGCACAGTACAACAGGGTTCATTCCATATGTCTTGCTGTTTGGGTGAAAGGGATGAGAGATCACTGAGTTTGAGTTAGAACCTGAAGAGGATTACCTATGGATGGGGGTGTCTTCTTGGGTCCAAGAGCATCGACTGCAGACCCACCGGCTGGTGTAGATGTAGTTTCAAGAACTCAAGCATCCACCTATTCAAGGGACTGCTCTGAGATCAGGGTCTGGGTGTTGATCCGGAACAAGCGGCCCCGAGGAAAGCTGGAAAGCCAATGTGAGCGGACCCTGTATCGAGTTCTGACGGGCCGGTGTATGAAGTCCAACCTGAATGGACAGAAGGATCATCTACCTGGGTAGTTCACCGTAGCATGTTGTAGTCCTGCTTGTCCAAAGGGCCCGAGGATGGAGAAGAATCACCGAAAACTACCAAGATACCCAATTCGACGGTTCTCGACTTTGACGATGAAGAGATGCAGGCCTTGTCCCAGACCTCAACGATTCACTGCCTGCCACCCCCAGAGAAGTGATCACTGAGGTGCCAATGCTTGACGCTACAGTTGCGGCAAGCTCATTGGATCAAACTAGCTCCCCCACCTCCCATCAGTCAACCGGAATTACGCTGATTCGAGTGAACGACAGCTGGAGTGCCCCTCACCCATTATGAGCAAGATCAATTCATTCTGCAACGAATCGTGCAAGAAGTGAAAGAATGTGGACATCTGGTGAAAGAGCTCTCATCCGTGGAATGGCGAGTTAAAGGAGAACGGGGTGTAGGAGAGAAGACCAGGTTGTGGGTGTTGACAGGGCACCGGGTCCAGAACTGATGGGGCGCAGCCTACTGTTGCAGGGGGGAAGGAGAATGAGGAGACCCTTGACCTGCGTAGGGGGGCGTGTTGTGCCCGGAGAATATAAGGAGGTTTGCGCAGGGAAGATAGAGGGGGTTCCCACCAGAGAGAAGTGACAATGAGGACCTGCGCTGAGCTGCGAGTAGTGATAGGCCGCACAGAAGCGAATAGGGTCCGGTGCAGTAAGAACGTCGTCTGGTGTGCTGAGGAGTGCATGCTGAGTGGGAGACTGTCATGAAATACTTTTGGCTGCAGAGCAACACAATGGACTAAAGGCTCAGTTGGCCAGACCGGTGACCACCCACTGCCGCCAGAAGAGAGACGACCGACTTGTTAGGGGGGAAGCTAGAAGAACTCAGCACCGGCCTCTGCCAGCAGCCAGCATTCAACCCAAAGGAAGCGACAGGCACCCGAGTCACGCTAAGTGAAATTGATTTACATATGAACTGCCACCTTAAGTTGCTTTTTCTTTTTGTAATTCCTAGCATTAATCTGATTTATTCCCTGTTGCTCCCTGCAAAGAGGTTTTTCCCTGTATCGATTAAATCAAACAACTGTTTTCCCCTGTTAACCCTTGCTTTGTGCCTCTGTGTTGCTGCATCCAATTACATGTATTACATAGTGACAGTACTGGCTTCCCAAGTATATTCTAGCCTTACTAAACAGTAGACAGGCATGAGATTTGTGCCTGTCTATTAGCAATGACAGTGCTAGTAACTGCACAATATAGAATATGATAGCACAGGGAAGAGGATGTCTGGTTTTGTAGAGTCAGCCATGTGAGCCCCATAGTCAGCACAGTATTGATATAACATGATGCATAGGCAGTAGATGCCCATCTGGGTTTGACAATCAGTACTGGTGGCAGCAGATTAATGTAGAAAACAATGGATAGGTAGTCAAATCCTATGATTGATTTAATCATTATTATTAGCTGTAGGTAAATAAAAATTGGCAATGATCTATGCCTCATTCATTTTGACAAATGTAAGGCTTTCCACACTTGCAAAGAACAATCTGGTCTGCTTAGGCATGATGAAGTCACTTGCCTCACTGTAAACTTATTACAGTAAGTTGGACAACACAGGACACTGATGGGAAACTGTACTAATTTTTACTACCACTGGAACACAGGTACACAGTTCACTACTTTTTGTAGCCCTAGCAATGACACAAGTAGGGAAGCTTTGGATCTGCTGAGAGCAGTGATGGATTTCCTGGTCAGATGTTCTGTCTGCTGGCAACTGCTCCTCGGAAGCTTTGACAAATAGGGAACTCAACATTTCCTTCTAATTGAACAATTTTGTCTTTTTTTTGGAACCTGGAAATAATTCTATCATTTTACATTTATTGTAAGGATCTAAAGTATGATTATCCTATAGGCATTCCTTTTCTTGATGGAAACGATATGCTTGTCATCCTACAAGCAATTGAACATGCAGCTTGTCTTGCTAGCCAGCATGAGCAATGACCAACTGGTTCACTTTCCACACCCCTGAGCAATGGTTGTTCGTCATGGCCAGAGTCGTCATCATCAACATCATCATCAATTTCACACCAACTTTTAGCCTTGTCCTGTGCCTGTGCCTAGGATAACTCAATGTTCCAATTTACATCTCCATGTTGCTGCTCCTACTCATCCTCCCCACATTGCTCTGCACATATTTTTGAGGGTGACAATGAATATGTACAAGTTGCTGTTCCTCCATCTCCTGTTGAATCATTTTGAGTGTTTTTTTTCCAATACAAACATTAGAGGATGACATTGTTGATGCAACAGTACTCACTACTGACAAATTTATTAGCATCCTTGAAGGGCTTCAGCTGGTGAGGTGCATCCTTCATCAGCTGCCAATGGAGTCAAAGGTTAAGTTAAGTACTCCAAGCTCCAATTTCCTTCTACATGATAAAATCAGTAACTACCTTATGCTGTTCAGATGCTCCAACATGTGCACAATTGAATTGTGCTGCGATGTTGCTAATTAGGTGGCACTCAGGCAGACCATTCTGTTTTTGCAAAACCTGTAGGGTGATCTTTGCCATGTAAGAAAAAATGAAATGCCCAGACACTCTTCTGATTAAGGCCACCACCTTCTTCAATAATGTATATTTAAGAAATATAGATTTGTGTTATTAAGGGTGCATGAGTTATTACATTGATACTGTGCTGCTACAACCTCAGGGGCTGTACTGTACTGTTATTGGTTTTGATTCTGTACACATTTAGCAATTTATGACTTGTTAGAACATGTGATACAAGGCTATATCAATAATCTATTTTGATATCTAAGTTAAGAGTTACTAGATCTGTATTTATGTTAGACCCATTAATTATAAAATTAAGCAAAGTGGCATACCAAATCCTAAAAGCATGTAATATACTCACTGTCAGGTTTCCATCCTATTTGACAGTTCAAGTGTTCATGACATGTACAATCGTATGCGATTTTCATAGATATTGTCACAAACCAACTCGCTTCTCTTCCTACTTCTCTGTTGAAAGCAGGAGCTGTATTTGAGAGAATCAGAAAGAGCATCTAGTTAGCACAAGACTGGAAGTATGCAAATTGCATATGAACAGTCAAATAGCAAACTGTTTAAGCAATATAAAGGAGGAGGCGCCGCCGAACTGAATTTTTGCTTTCTGTGCAAAAACAGCTACATTTGCCTCTGGTTATATATACAATCATAGCCGAAAGTGTTGGCACCTATGAAGTATTTCTCCCTGAAAATTATTGCAATTGCACATGTTTTGTTATACACATGTTTATTTCCTTTCTATGTATTGAAACAATGCAAAAACAGAGAAAAAAAGGCAGATTGGACACAATTTCACACAAAACTTCAAAAATGGGCAGGGCAACATTGTTGGCACCCTCAGCTTAATATTTGGTTGCACACCATTTGAAATAAATAACTGCAATCAGTTGCTTCATATAACCATCAACAATCTTCTTACACCTCACAACTGGAATTTTGGACCACTCTTCTTTTGCAAACTGCTCAAGCACTTTCATATTTGAAGGGTGCCTTCTCCCAACTGCAATTATAAGATTGCTCCACAGGTGTTCAATGGGATTTAGATCTGGACTCATTGCTGGCAATTTCAGAACTCTCCAGTGCTTTGTTTCCATCCATTTCTGAGTGCTTCTTAAAGAATGATTGAGGTCATTGTCCTGCTGAAAGACCCATTACCTAGGATGCAAACCCAGCTTTATGACATTGGTAACTACATTGAGACCCAAAATCCATTGGTAATCTTCAGATTTCATGATGCCTTGCACACAATCAAGGCACCCAGTGCCAGAGGCAGAAATTCAATCCCAAAACATATTTCCCACCATATTTGACTGTAAGTGCTGTGTTCTTTTCTTTGCAGGCCTCATTCTGTTTTTGGTAAACAGTAGAATGGTGTGTTTTACAAAAGCTCTATTTTTGTCTCATCTGGCCACAAGACACTTTCCCAGAAGGATTTTGGCAAACTGAAATCTAGCTTTTTTATCTTTTTTGTATCTGTGTCAGAAGACCTCCAGAGTCTCCTGCCATAGCGTTTAATTTCATTCAAATGTCAACAGATAACTGCTCTGACACTGATGCACCTTGAGCCTGCAGGACAGCTTGAGTTTCTTTGGCACTAAATTGGGGCTATCCATCCGGACTATCCTACGTTGAAACCTTTCCTCAATTTTTTTCTGCCGTCTAAGTCAAGGGACATTAGTTACAGTGCCGTGGGTTTTAAACTTCCTGATTATGTTGCACACCATGGACAAAGGAACATCAAGATCTCTGGAGATGGACTTGTAACCTTGAGTTTGTTGATATTTTTCAACAATTTTGGTATTCAAGTCCTCAGACAGTTCTCTTCTCCTATTTCTGTTCTCCATGAGGCACACACATGTGGAAATCGCAGGTACGTGGGATGCAGTGATGAGACGGAGACGGAGCAAGCTTTAAACTGAACCTTTATATGATGATCAGGAAAATAACGGGGGCTAGCAGGGATTCTCTTCACAGGGAAACTATACACCAATACACATTAACATAAGCGAACAGCTATTAGGAAAGTGCCGCTACCTATAAGGCCACGATAGGGCCGACTAGAAGTCCTAGAACTAGCAGAGTGTCATTTATCGGCTTTGACGTCCTGCAGAGTCGTAGTCTGGTGAATGTCCGTTTGGCGTCTCAGCTGCTGAGCCCAGCCAACGAGGAGCTGCTGCAGACCTCAGGCGTCCGTACACCCAGGTGTAGATGGGGCGCAACAGGCCCTGGAGAAGTATGCTGGCGTAGTGTCCGCCCCTCCCAGGGGCCAAGATGGCGGCAGCTGTAAGCTCTGCTGGGTAGGCTGCAACAACGGGCTGTAGTGAGGCAGCGGCGGTTTCGGCTGGAGGCAGGCAGGCGGGCTGGGGTAGAGCAGTGTCAGGTGAGTGCCTCGCAGGTCTCCCCCTTCTGCGCACCGCTCGGGTACGTCCTCTCCACTCCCCTGCAGGTCTCTCTCTCCTTACTCCTGTCTGTCTCTGTGGCAACTCCCCTCTGCTGAACTCCTGTGCTCCTTTTATATTGGCCCCGCCCCCATACCTTTCAGAATAGTCTCTGCCTCCCCCTCCAGTTCTTTCCCCCGGGCACCTTCCCCCTAGGAACTTATGTGACAGCCCCCTTGGTTCCAGCCCGGGCACACAGCTGGGGCCCACTCCCCTACACACAGACATACAATGTAAAGATTGAGTCAACTTCTCACCTTTCAATCTGATTTCAGGTGTGATTTTCATAATGTCCACACCAGTCATGGGCGAGAGTGTTGGCACACTTGAAATTGTTCAAGAAAATGAAGTATTTCTCAATTATTGCAATTACACATGTTTTGTTATATTCATGTTTATTTACTTTGTGTGTATTGGAGCAACACAAACAAAACTGAGAAAAATATTACATTACACTTTGGGGTTTTTGTTACAAAATTATCTATTTTTTCAAAAAAGGATGTAACAAGAAATTCTAGGTAGATACATGTCCAGAAAGCCAAATTAAATAACAAGCTGGTATATTGGTGTTGTATTTACAGGTGCCAAATTGCACTACTAAAAAATTAAGTCAGCAGAAACAGACATGCAAAGTTAAAGGTCTGAATGTTTTCTTATTTTTAAAGTGTTTTTTTAATAATTATCCCATTCTTCCCAAAAAGAATTGCAATATACGTGGGTAAACAACCAAAAAAGTATCAACTGCAATAGTCCACTATTTTGGTGTGGCACTTGCGGACTTGAAATTTGAAAAGTGAAAGGTTTGTATAAGAAGAAAAAGGTTTGTGACTGGGACACCATTTTGTGAGGTAGACATTCACAGTTAAGTGTCTCTTTTTTGGTTAATTTTCTTTTGTATCTTTAAAACTCATTTATTGCCCCCTTATCAAAAAAGATTGCTTTTTCTGTTAGCTCATATTTCTTTGAAAAAAATTGTGTTGGCTTGTAGTGTTCTAGTGCATATATAATGAAGAAAAACAGGTGTTCTTCAAATGCAGCAGGATAAGCAGCAAGCTCAGCTAATATATAATTAATCAATCATTCTTGCTGGCACCTCTCCAGTCTCTCTCCCACTATCAGTTGAATCTCTGTATTATTCAAAGACTATTATACTCATCTTCAGTGTTGCAGTTCAACACACACTGGAGTACCTGTGCAATGTTTTAGGGCTTTTTCTCCCTATCTTTATTACTCTGTCGCCCTATCACTATCCTGAATCACCCTAAAATGGCTCATTAATTGGGCGATTGGATCATTTATGCTGGAACAAAAATTATCGATCTTGAAAGCACATTAAAAGTTGTAAACAGGATATGTGCTACCAAAAACATGACACTGTATGGAGACATAACTATGGCATTAGCGATTGTTCTGCTCCCATCATTCTTCATCATCCTGTTTAAAGAGGCCAGCAAATAAGCATGAAACAACTTGAATATAGTAGAATGTTGCTCATTCAACGGTCTAAGATCAACTTGTGCAAATGCCCACTAAATTAGTGATGGTTCAATATGTTAACATTTGGAGCTTCACTTTTAAGTTTGCCCAGCCCCACACTGTCTAAAACCATCCCTGCTTAGCCCTACAACTGCCTATGTGGACTTATTTAAAGGAAAGTCAGCAGCATTATCAATTTCTGAGTGGGGGTGCATGCCTCTAAGAACTGGATCAAACAGTCAACAAAATGGAGAGTGAAGTGGCACATCGAGTGAAAGGAACCTTCTATTAATCCATGCGAAGTATCAACTCCAGAGAGCTTTTCTCAAGCAAAGCTCAATGGAGCTGAAATGTAATGGTTAATAAAAGTTTCATTTCACTGGATGTTCTGCCTCACTCTCCAAATTTCTTGCCCGTATAGACTACTGTACTGGCATACAGATATATGGCGTTACATTATAATAATAAAAAAAAATCAATAATAAAAATAGTCCTATGGTAAAAAAATAAAAAAAATTAAAAGCACTATTTAAAAAAATCATGAAAAAAACAACAAATACACATTTTTATTACAAAATGTTATTAAATGTAAATTCCAAACAATGAACCAGATACATATATTTGGTATTGTCACAAATATAAAACTGCAATAAATTTATAAGATCTTTTATAATTATTGGAATGCACAGTAAAAATGAATAAAAACTGATGCATTTTTGCCAATGAAACAGGCACCAACAAAAGAAACTTGAACACCAACATCAAATAAAATAAATAAAATAAAAATTATCATTGCTGCATTGCAAAGTGAAAGAAATCAAATTCCTTTAAGTCTTTAAGTCCAAAATCAACCTGATCATCAAAGGGCTTTACATATAAGATATGAACATACAAATCAATGGAGATATATGGGTAACTAATAATCGCATACTGCCAATAGCTGCAGACCCTGTGATTACCTGTGAGCCTGTGAGTTGGCGGGCCCAATGCCAGCGCCGGCACCAGACTCAGTCCATCCAGGATTGCTCTTTCAAACGTATTGACATCCTGAAAGATGATATAATTGAAAGCAATGATGGAATAGGGAGCCGTCATCTACATCCTCCATCATTCTCCCTCTGCACCTAGCTCTGAAGCTCTGATTTGTTGAGTAGGGCAGACCTCCAAAACACTAGCTGCTGGTACCGGAACAGCGCAGGAACGAGGATAGGTAAGTATTTTTTATTTTTCTAATCAATGAGTACATTGTAGTGGCCTGTTTGGAGGCCTATGGTGGGGGTGGGAAGTGTATATTATACTAAATAGAATTCTATGTGGGGGCATTATACAATATAGAAGGCTTTGTGGGGCCCATTATACTATATGGAAGGCTATGTGGGGCCCATTAAAACTATAAGGATGGCTACATGAGGCCCATTATATTATATGGAGGCCTATTTTGGGGCCCATTATACTAAATTAATGTCTGTGTAGGGACCATTATAATATTTCAAGAGCTGTGCGGGGGCAATTGTACTGTTTGCAAGACTATGTGGGGGGCCATTTTAATATTTGAAGGGCTATTAGGGGCCATTATACTGTATGCAAGCAATTATACAGTGTGGAGGTTCTGGTGGGGTCAAACATTATGTGTGGAGGATGTGTGGGTTCCATTATGCTGTTTGGAAGGCTGTGTAGGTATCACTATAGTGTTTGTATGGTTGTGTTGAGGCCATCATACTGTGTGGAGGATTGTGTTCAAGCCATTATACTGAATGGAGGGCCATTATGCTGTATGGCGTGCTATGTGGAGACCATTACTCTGTTTTGAGGGCTTATGGGGACCATTATACAGTATGCAGTGTTGGGTTGAGGCCATCACACTGTGTGGAGAGTTGTATTGGGCCCATCATACTGTGTTGAGGTGTGCACTGGCCATTATACTGTATTGAGGGCTAGGTGGGAGACATCACATTGTGTGGAGGGCTGTGTTGGGGTCAAAATTGAAGCATCATACTGTTTGCAGGTCACCATACTTTGCCAGCGAGCTACAGTAGGGTCATCATATTGT
This sequence comes from Oophaga pumilio, assembly GCA_009801035.1. NCBI lineage: Eukaryota > Metazoa > Chordata > Amphibia > Anura > Dendrobatidae > Oophaga > Oophaga pumilio. The sequence continues at coordinate 22,487 of VIAB01008482.1, forward strand.
GCATTTGAAGGGCACTGTGGAAGAATTCACAGTGGGGATATCATATTATGTTTGGTGGGCATTTTCGCTGGTGTCATACTTTAAGGAGGCAATGAAAGGGTAATCTAGGGGCTTCAATAGGAGGATAATTACTATGTAAGGGCTGCAAAGTTGTGAGATATGCTATTCAGTAACTCCGCCATAAAAATTGTTATAAAACATCACTAAGTTTGACGGACTGTTATCTATATAGCTATCTTGATGTTATGCTATTTTTTATTATACAGTTTTTGAATGTATCTACTTTCCTACAACTGAGAGCTATCGATATGGTCCACATAGATTTTCCATTTTGAAATATATTTTGACCTGCACTATGGTAGATTTTTGACAGGAAGCAAATCGACATGTGTATATGACCTACTCCATTTAACAAAATTAGCTCAAATGGTGAAGATAGTAATTTTTACTTTAGAGGTTAGCAAGCAGATGGAAAAAACTAGTGTACAGGGTAAAACCTATGAATTTGTGACTAGTCAAATAAATTAGCCATTTAAACATACAGACAAGACATCCACAAGGCATGAATCAAATTGATGTGTTTTCCTATTCCTTCAGAACCAGCAACATGCATCATACTCACAAGTGCATGTCAACTGTATTACTGAGTAATTATTACAAGATGCAGCAACTCTTGGCATGATGTTAAAAGTCTTCACCAAGTCAGTATGGTGCACAATTACAAATAATTATTTAGAAATGATTAAAAATACTATAGAAAGAAAAATGCTACCTTAATAATTATTATAGTATTCTGATGAAAATCTATTAATTAAATGACCATAGAACTTTATTAACTCAAAATATCAGAAGGCTATTACTTCATATTAAATGGTTACTCAGAAAAATAAAAGTAATCCTCTATCTATAAGTGCTTGGTCAATACCAGAGGCCAATAGAAGTCAACACTGAGAAGTGAGAGGAAAAATATTAACCATCAGGCTGCACAGAGATATAGAGCTCACTGGTAGAGATGAGCGAATTTGTTCGGATTTTGGCCCGAATATGATTTTGACATATTTGAGCAATATTCAAACACTATTCGTGCCGAATGTATGTCTAATGATCGGTTCCGAACATATTCGGTAATTTATACTTCCATTGACTCTAATGACGTTCGGCTGTGTTTGACGAATATGGCAAAAACAATATTAGACTCAGATCGTAATCGGAACCGAATCCGAACAAATTCGCTCATCTCTAATCACTGGTATCTTAATGGTTTTGTAGGTGGATGCCAAAGAAAGGAATTTGGATTTGCAAGAGGAGCTTTCAAGTTCAAGTTACGGAAGGACTCCACGCTAAATATTTACATGGTTACTGAGGTTGAAAAAAGATGCTTGCTGATAAGTTTTAGCTTTAAATGATGCTTTATTGGCAAGTCTACATTCATAAATTCTTATATCCTTTATTAAATAAAAGTTCTGGAGCATCTTTTCTCAGACTCTACTTGGGGATGGATGGGGGAGTTTGCCTCATATAGTATAACTTTGCACAATCACTTTCTGCTGTGCAGTCGAAATGCTTAAAATCTGTTTGTCTATTTGTAGATTTCATTAAATAAATTTTTTTTTATTTTTTTTATAGTTTTTGACTTTATAGCCCATATTTTATTCATATAAAGTGGATATAAAAAGTGTAGCTATAATCCTGCCAAGAAGAATATTTTCAGAACATTTTCCACTTTTAAGCTACGGTCACACTTTCAGTATTTGGTCAGTATTTCACATCAGTATTTATTAGCCAAAACCAGGAGTGGATGAAAAATATATCTATTTTACTATCTATTGTACTTTTTTTCTGATTGTTTCTCACCTGGTTTTGGCTTACAAATACTGATGTGTAATACTGACCAAATACTGATAGTGTGACAGTAGCCTCAATGTAACTCATACTCTTTACAAATCCATTGAAAAGAAAACCTGAATTCATTTTGAGGACCAAAATAAAAATAATGCAACTAAAATAATGTGGTTGCATAAATGTGAGCATTCTGTTATAATTGGGGATGTGCTTGTGTTCAAAATTAGCCTAATACATTTAAACTCATTGTAAATAGTAGTCAGTACACAAATGCAATAATTTAAAGTGATTCTGATTAACTTGATATAAAGTTTAGCTGTTCTATTGGATTTTATTGACATTTTATTAGTTGAATTTTGCAGCAAAAATCATGGTCCTTAAACAGCTTACAACGCAGTAAAAGTATCTCATTGTTGAAAGTTATCAAGCAGGAGAAGGATACAAAAAAAATTCCACGGCATTAGATGTACCATGAAACACTGTGAAGATGGTCATTAAAAAGTGGCTTAAAAATAAAGGAATTTCTGGCAAGTACTGGTTGTGTAATGTAATAACAATCTCCTGAATTCGTCATATGTCTAGTTTTTCCAAAACCCCAATCAAGTCTGCCTAAATCATGTGGAAAAACTTGTTATGGTCTGATAAGACCAAAGTTGAACTTTTGGCCACAATTCCAAAACATTTGTTTGGCACAAAGCCAACACTGCCCATCACCAAAAGAACACCAAACCCATAGTGAAGCATGGTAGAGGTAACATTATGGTTTGGGGCTGTTTTTCAGCAGCTGAAAAGAATGGCTTTGCCAGAAGAAAATCAAGATTTTGGAATGATCCAACCAGAGCACAGATCTAAATGTAATTGAATATCTGTGGATTGACCTGAGGAGGACACTGGACACAGGAGATGTCCTCGCAATCTGACAGATTTGGAGGGCTGCTGTAAGAAAAAGGGGGCAAGGATTGTCAATTGTAGATGTGCCATGCTGATAGAGTCCTACCTAAAAAGACTGAGTGATGTCCTAAATTCAAAGGATATATACTTCAACAAAGTATTATTTTAAGGGATATATATTTATGCATTCACATTATTTTAGTTCTTCATTTTTATTCCCCCTCTAACAGATTTCAGTTTGTTTTTCAACTGCATTGTACAGATTGCAGGGGACACTAAAGGTGGAAACATTTCTGATATTATTTTTCTTGTTATGATTTTTTTACATGACAAAATACAGGCATTTTAACAGTGGTGTGTAACTTTTCATATCTACTGTAAGATACATATTGTCCAATCACTGCTACCAGTGTCTGAGAATTGTCAGGAGAAATAACAGAGAATTGGCATGATGACAAATAATGTGGCAAATGTTTATTTTATTAGGAAGAAGACACTAGATACAGCCATGTCCGAAAGTCTTGGAACACTTAAAATTATTCCAAAAAATGAAGCATTTCCCACAGAAAATTATTGCAATTACACATGTGTTGTTATACTCATGTTTATTTATTTTGTGTGTATTGGAACAGCACAAAAAAAAACAGGAAAAAAAGGCAAATTGGACACCATTTTACACAAAACCCCAAAAATGGACTGGACAAAATTGTTTGTACCCTCAACTTAATATTTAGTTACACACCTCTTATAACCATCAACAAGCTTCTTACACCTCACAACTGGAATTTTGGACCACTCTTCTTTTGTAAACTGCTCCTTGTCTCTCATATTTGAAGATGCCTTCTCCCAACAGCAATTTTAAGATCTCACCACATGTGTTTAATGGGATTTAGATACGGACTCATTGCTGGCCACGTCAGAACTCTCTAGTGTTTTTTTTTCCATCAATTTCTGGGAGTTTCTTCTAGTATGTTTTGGGTCAATGTCCTGTTGGAAGACCCATGAACCAAGGATGCAAACCCAGCTTTCTGACACTAGTCAGTACATTGTGACCCAAAATCCGCTAAATAATCTGATCGCTGTGTTGGGCCGGTGGTTTCAATAACAGGGACACAAAATATGTCCATGTTATTTGCTGATTTGTGATGATTATTATTTTTTAAAAAAAGTTAATTAAAAATGACAATATTTTAAGTGTTTTTTCATTATTTTTTAGCAATTTTATAGGAAGAAAAAAAATTGTTGATCTTCCCCTTGAATCCAGGGACATCCCAGTACTCTGCTATGAGCAATGCATCAATACAATCTGCCTGTGGAGTAAGAGCCTGCAATACAGATCAAATACACAAAATTCTTCTCATGACACCACCAGAGCTTGTGGCTCAGCAGCTTTAGCTCCTGCCTGAGATGTTTAAAGTTGTGGGTTCAAGAGCTGTGCGGACACCGAAAGAAAAAATGAAATTTTTGCAATTGCATATTTTTTTTACTAGTTTTAATGGAACAAAAAATTCTGACTTTTTTCACCTCAGTATACAAGTACAAAGAAATACAGTACTGTATACAATACATATGTATAATCTGCTACTGGATTTTCTAACTGCAATACATATCAAGATTACCAAAATCTCCTATGTTTATGATTATGAGCTGTGGCTGCCACCTTCCAACATAGAATTGTCAGGAGAAGTGAATAAATTAATTGTATTCACTGAACAGAGAGAAGTAGTGCCACCTCAGAGGATGAGTTATGAGCACGATGAAGACATCAGATAGGTGAGTATAGAAGCCTGTTTGTTGCTTTGCATATGAATGCAACAAATACGTTTTAAAAGTCAATACTATATGGAGCCTATGCATAAAATTAATGTTGCTGCATGTAGCATAGTGAAAAAAAATAATTAAGAAAAGATTGACTTGCCATCATGTACATTGTAAGATTTATTAATATAGTTTGCAGAGTTTATTGTGGCCTAGACACTGCCCTGAGAGACATTCCTTTTTGCCTTGTTTCAAAATCTAATGGAAAACAATTGTCGAAAAATTGAGTTGAAGAGACACATATGGATCGAATGTTTTGATGTCCACATGACTGTAATGTATCATGTTCAATCAATGTAATTTGCTATTTTAAGTTGTTTTCAGAGTTAACGGCACTCAACCAGAACGTTCCACTTTCATCATCCTCTATAATCCTCATCTATGGTCATTTTGACCTTAGTCTGTTTAGCAAAACAACATGGCCTATTTTTCTCATTTATCAACTAAACTAGAAAAATACCTGTTCCGCTGTTCAATTACAACATCAACTTGCCCAGACCACACAGCTTCTGTATGCCTGGATTAATATTTAGGTCACCCACAGTGTTACAGCAATGACACTTCTGGAAACGTTAATATACTTATTATAAAACCAAAGGATGGGGGAAAATAAACACAGAGTTAACACTTGTAACATAAAAATTAACCTTTTAAATTCTGTGAAAACATTAAGGTCACTTACTTAGGCTGAAGGAAAACATGCTCAAGTTATCCGATCAATAAAACAAATATCATCATTACAAAGTTAGACTGTCTTTGTGCTACTTCTGCTAAGAGTGGAATCTATTGAAGTTCTTTACTACAGTACTATTATACTGTGTCTACAAATACACATGTACAATGAAACATGTTTATTTCTGGACACACGAAAAAGTTGAAAAATATGATGAAACATGCTCAGTAGCCATGTTAAAGTGATCACGTGTACTGAATTTGATATCTGGAGGATATTTATATTGAGGGAAATTTGTCAGAAGGATCAACTCTCTAAAACTATCTATGTATATGGGCATGCAGGTCATAGAAAGTTGATTAAAACGATCTAATGTCATAGTCCAGAGAAATCCAAACTTTCTTAATATGTAAATGAGCATTTAAGATCTGTGGGTCAGACATAGATCTCCCTGAGAATCTGCCTCCAGAGCTTAATTTTGTAAAAATGGGGCTATACCAGTGTGAGACATGCAAAGACTGAGAGTTTGTTTTTCTGATCTCACTGTAGAGCTGAGTATGATCATATATAACACTTCAGCTTCTATCTTACAAGCAGCCAGTGTAAGGGAAGGGGAATACAGCAAGGCTGAGCTTTGTTTCATGGCAAAAACATCCACTACGGTAGCTTTTCCTATTTTAGTGCTGTCAGTTTAGCTGTGCTCCCCTCAGAAGTGTGACTTATAAGAGCACAACTCTAAAGTTAGGTCAGGAGAGCAGACTGTCGATCATTATATGACTCACACTGGTAACTCCCCCTTTCATTTAAAATAATGTCTGGAAGCAGATTCTCTGGGAGATCTGTATCGGCCCATAGATCTTAACAGCTCACTGACATATTAAGAAAAACACGGATTTTTCTTGAATAAGACATCAGATGCTGATATAAAGTTAGCATTTTATTCAACTTTCTGTGACCTACATGCCTATATAGTCAGTTTAGGAAGTCTGATCTTTCTGACAGATTCTTTTTAAAATGCAAGCACAGGTTACCAAAGGAATTTTGCAGGCATTGTGTTGTAATTTCCATCCAAGTTGAACAAAAATTCCAGATGGAAACTGATGAACAAATAGATTCCATTGTTTACAATGGGCTCTGTATTCTTGTCCATGGCATGAGTTGTTGTATTGGAGAAATCTAGTGATGATCTGGAGGCCGAGTCAAAGTGTTTTATGTAACTATGGTATGCAGCATCGGACCAGCATCAAGGAGTAAATGAAGAAATAGCCTTATGGCAACTGATTCATTTTTGCATTTGGAATAGTGCTGAAAACATGGAGCATGTAGTCCAAATATAATAAAAAACATGCTTTATTCAAAATGCAAGAGGCATTCACATATAAAAAAACAGTGCAGACAATTAGTTGTATATTTTACCAAAAAACTGTATGTGAGTACTAAAATATAAAGCATGTCATAGCCAGCATTACCCAAGGGTCCTTACATGCATTCACTATAAGCTTTTACCCATTATTCTTCACAAGTGGTACTGTAACAATTATGTGGGTACTACAGAATCTGATTGCGTGGCATAACACGAAACTGAGACCAAAGTTGATGCAAATAAGTATATTGACAAGTGAAACAAAACTAACAGCATTTCCTGCAATAGTAACGAAAACACAGCATAATATAAAATGATGCAAGCAAAGCAAAATTAACAGATCACTTCCTGCAATAGTACCGAATGCACAGCACAATATAGGCATGTTCAGTGTAACTGAAGAGCGAGGCGCGACCGCTAATATGAATTAGTCCAACAGTAATATGATGCAGGTGTGCCCAAGGCACTAAATGTGGGAGTCCAGCAGTAAATATGAGAGTAAGCCCACTGCATGTAATGAGGTAGTCCAACAATATTAAGAATGAGCACTCACACCTCACTAAAGTGTAGAAGTCCAGCAATCAAATGCACATGGCACTTAAACGTAGAAGTCCAGCATTATGCAGGAGGGGCATTAACAGGAGAAGGTCACTATATGTACCTTTAGGGCTGAAAGTACCTCACAAGTCCAGCACTGCAGCCCACACAAACACAGACCTAGAGGAGATGGTAATGTCAGGATTCCTTACAGGCCACAGCAGTTCTAGAGGCGAATAGCTCCACACTAGAAGTCAAGACAGTAGTTAGGCACAGACAGCATCAGGGAGACGCATGGAGGACTGTAGGCAGCATAATGTGGAGTGGCAGAGCACCGATTAATGAGCAGCATCAGCAGGGAGTCCAACAGTATACAGGCAGGAGCTCAAGAGCCAAGAGCAACAAAATACTCAGGCAAAGAGGAGCATACAGCCCGGACCTAAATAATCAGGACAGACAGCAAGTTCCAGGACAAGGCAAGCTACAAGACTCCATCTTGGATAAGGGCAAACAGGTACAAAGGAAAATCTGGAATCCTTACATTACTCCCACCTCAGAAGTGGCATCAGAGCGATCCAGGACCAGGTCTTTCAGGATATTTTTGATGGTACAGAGTAATCTTTTGAGGAGCATAAATATTACTCACTGGCTCCCAAGAGTTCTCCTCAGATGGATATCCTTGCCACTTGATGAGGTATTGTAGCTGATTCCTGCAGATCCTAGAGTCCAGAATCTTCTTTACAACAAATTATTCTTGTCCATCCACCAACACAGGCTGAGGAGGAGGTGTAATATGACCCTGAAAAGTATTTGGAGACACTGGTTTTAATAGCGAGACATGAAAGACAGGATGTACCTTCAAGGTCCTCGGTAAATTCAGACAACAGGCAATGGAACTCACGATCCCCGAGATCATGAATGGGCCGATTAATTTTTGTCCCAGCTTCTGTGATGTAACGTTCAATCTCAAGTTTTTTGTGGATAACCACACAGAGTCCCCTATAGGTGCAGGCCTCCGAAACCTATTGGCAGATCTTTTATATCTCTCCTGTGTAGTAGATAGTGATTCCGTCTGGGTTTTCAGATTCTGTCTCATTGCTGCCAACTTCTCATGAACTGCAGGCACCGGTGCATCGATCGGGGATCTGGGAAGTATACTGGGATGATAACCCAGGTTGGTAAAGAAGGATGTTACCATAGTAGATGAACTCTGAGAGTTGTAACAAAATTCTTCTAGCTGAAGCAACTTTATCCAGTCATCCTGCGAATGGCTGATATAGCATCGAAGATACTGTTCCAGAGTCTGATTAGTCCAATCCGTCTGCCCATTAGTCTGAGGATGATACGCAGAAGACAGACAAACATTTACACCAAGCACAGAACAGAATCCCTTCCAGATCCTGGACGTAAACTGCACTCCCGATCAGACATAATTTCGTCTGGAACTCCATGCAGTCGGAACACATTCTGCATGACCAAATCTACCGTCTCCTTGGCTGAGGGAAGACCAGTACAAGGGATGAAGTGGACAGCTTTAGTAAGGCGATCTATTACCACCAGAAAATAATTCTTTCCCTCAGAGGTGGGCAAGGACGGGTAGTGGTTGTAGCAATCCAGTAGGTGATACACGAGGAGTCTTAAAGCATGCACATACCTCACAAGAGAGAACGTACCTCTTCATGTCTTTCAGACAGGTAGGCCACAAAAAAATGGCTCAGGAATTCCTGTGTCTTCTGTACCCCCCGATGACCAGCCAACTTGGAGTCATGGACAAACTTGAGGACCTGCAGCTTTATGGCCTTCGGAACATATAAACATTGATCCCGGACCCACATACCGTTTTTGAGAACTAAGTTCACATAAGCAGTCAGGTTGGCGAGAAAAGGATCTGCGTCATAGGACTCCTTAATGGTCTTCCATAAGCCCTTATTCTGATTGACTCCGACAAAGTTGGCATCAGACAAGACGGTCTTAGACTGGTTCCCAGGTACGGAATCCGTGGCATGGATTCGGGAAAAAGCATCCGCTTTCCCATTAAGGGAACCTGGGCGGTACGAAATGTCAAAATTAAATTGGTTCAAAAATAGACTCCAACGAGGCTGCCATGGAGAAAGATATCTAGCAGATCTAAGAAATTCCAGATTGCGATGATCCGTGAGCACAATAATTTGTTGTGGTGCCTCCATTCCTTAAATGCAGCGAAAATGGCTAGAAGCTCTTTATCTCCCACATCATAGTTCTTTTCAGCAGTGGAAAGTCTGTGAGAAAAAAAGCACATGGATGTAACAGACCCTTCTCTCCTGTTCTCTGTGAGAGGATGGCCCCCAGAGCACAGTCCGAAGCATCCACTTCCACGATGAAAGGATGTGCTGGGTTAGGGTGAATCAGTACAGGTGCAGAAGTAAACTGGGACTTAAGACAATCAAAAGCTTCCTGAGCCTGTGAGGACCACAAGAAAGTCTTTTACTTCTTAGTTAGCTGTGTAATGAGTCGAACAATTTCAGAGAAATTACGAATAAATCATCTATAAAAGTTTGCGAATCCGATGAAACGCTGTACCTCCTTGACATTTTTAGGTGCGGGCCAATCAAGAATAGCCTGGATCTTACTTGCCTCCATGTTAAGCCCCTGTGGCAAGATGACGTATCCCAGAAATTTAATTTCTGTGCGATGGAACTCACATGTCTCAGGCTTAATGTAGAGATGATTCTCTTTCAGACGTCTCAGGATGGTTTTAAGATGCTCCTGCTGTTCTTGCAACGAATCAGAAAAAATCAAAATATCGCCCAGATAGATCACGACAAAATGGTCTAACAGATCTCTAAAAATTTCATTAGCTAGGTGTTGGAAGGTTGCCAGAGCATTGCAAAGACTGAAAGGCATCACAAGATATTCCAAATGTCCATACCGACATTAAAATGCAGTTTTCCATTCATCTCCAGAGCGAATCCGAATCAAATTATACGCTCCTCGAAGATTCAACTTAGAGAAGATCTTAGCATGTCGTACTCTTTCCAGCAGTTCAGGAATCAATGGTAAAGGGTAGCGATTCCAGATGGTTACATTATTGAGCTCCCGATAATCAATACAAGATCTAAGAGTTCCATCCTTCTTTTTTACGAAAAAGATAGGTGCTCCTGCAGGTGATGAGGAGAGACAAATGAAACCCTTAGCCAAATTCTCATCAATATATTCCTTCACCACCTGCAGCTCCAGAGCTGATAGTGGGTAGACATTCTTGAATGGAATAGCTGCCCCTGGAAGCAGTTCAATGGGACAATATTAAGGTCAGTGAGGATGAAGCTGGTTTGCCATTTTCTTTTCACAAATATCTGAGAATTTATTATAAATAAATGGTAATAAAGATACCTCAGTGGCACATTCTGTATCCCAAGAACTTGCCAGACTTGTTACTGGTGTTTCCCTTGATGGGAAAGTGATTTCCTTGGTCTCCCAGTTGATAAGAGGATTCTGCGACTGCAGCCATGGAATTCCTAAAATTAAAGGGCAATGTGGTGGAGAGGAAATCAGCATAAAGGATAACATTTCCTGATTATCGGGTTCAACTAAAACTTCGACAGGTACAGTTTCCTGATCTACTGGTTCAGAAACTAGAGGGGAACTGTCCACCGTTTCCATAGTTACCAGTGTGGCTCTCTGCTGAGCCTGTATGCCATGTTCCTTGGCAAAGGTTTAGCCCATAAAATTACCTCCTGCCCCTGAATCCACCATAGCTGCACAGAGAATCCATTGTCCTGACCACCGGATCTTAATGGGAAGTGAGCAATGTGTCTCTTTATCCCTCTGTATTTTAGGAGAGGCAGTCACAGACAGAGAATGAAAGATGGCATTCACAGAAAAACATCCTGATTCTCAAATTCCCCCTACCCTGGTCAGTACCTTGTGAGGCCACTTGGGACAGTTGATAAGGAAGTGATCTGACTGACCGCAGTAAAAGCACAGACTTTCCCAAAAACGATGCTCCCTGCGCTTGTTACTCTCATGTCGCTGTAAAGCATCCACCTGCATGGGAACTGGTTCAGCCTCCCAAGAGGATTTGACTGTAGGTTCTTTAGAAGAAAGGGAAGAATTAGTGACACGGTTAGAGGCTGCAAATGTCTCCTGTCTACGCTCAGTAATTCATACACAATGCTGTATAAAAGTATCTAACTCTTGCGGAGTATCTGCAGGAGCTAACTTGTCTGTCATCAAACTAGACAAGCCCCTCTTAAAATGGGTATTTGGGCATAACAGTCCCAAATCATATCCACCGCCAGCCGTCTAAACTCAGCAGCTTATTCAATGACAGAGCGCTTACACTGACATAATGATAACAAGGCGGTTTCCGCTGTAGTGCGACGATTAGGATCATCAAACATCATAGTCATTGCAGCAAGAAAATTGTCCAGGTTATTCAAACGAGGGTCACGAGTCTCCATAAGTGGATTTGCCCACGCGAGAGCTCGGGAATTAAGTAACATGATTATACATAAAACCTTGGGTCGATCAGTAAGGTAGTGGGTAGCATGCACATCAAAATACAAAAGGCATTGATTTAAAAACCCACGAAACTTGTAGCGGTCTCCGCTGAACATAAACAGTGGTAACTTGGGAGGGCTAGTTGGCAGTAGCTGCCCCAGGGGTGGAAAAGCCTGTGCTGTTATCTGATTACTTAAATCCTGAATCGCCTGTCCAAAATGGGCCTCCCAGTTAGCAACCTTATTTTGCAGAGCCTCTATATCCCCCTGTAAAAAGTGGATCATAGAGAACAACTGATCCAACTTTGTCTCAGTCACCATTATCCCAGCAGATTCCTTAATTGGCCTGAGTATCCTGTAAAAATTATATGGGTACTATGGAATCTGATTTTGTGGGATAACACGAAACTGAGACCAAATTTGATGCAAATAAGTATATTGACAAGTGAAACAAAACTAACTGAGCACTTTCTGCAACAGTAACAAAAACACAGCACAATATATGATGAAGCAAGTAAAGCAAAACTAACAGAGCACTTCCTGCAATAGTAACAAATGCACAGCACAATATAGAAATGTTCAGTGTAACTGAAGGGAGAGGCACGACCGCTAATATTAACCAGTCCAACAGTAATATGATGCAGGTGTGCCCAAGGCATTAAACGTGGGAGTCCAGCAGTAAATATGAGAGTAAGCCCACCGCATGTAATGAGGTAGTCAAGCAATATTAAGAATGAGCATGCACACCACACTGAAATGTAGAAGTCTAGCAATCAAATGCACATGGCACTTAAACATAGAAGTCCAGCATTATGCAGGAGTGGCTTTAACAGGAGAAGGTCACTATATGTACCTTTTGGGCTGAAAGTTCCGCACAAGGCCAGCACTGCAGCCTACACAAACACAGACCTAGAGGAGATGATGATGTCAGGATTCCTTACAGGCCACAGCAGTTCTAGAGACGAATAGCTCCACACAAAAAATCCAGACAGTAGTTAGGCACAGACAGCATCAGGGAGATGCACGGATGACTGTAGGCAGCATAACGTAGAGATGCAGAGCTCCGAGTAATGAGCAGCAGCAGCAGGGAGTCCAACAGTAGACAGGCAGGAGCTCAGGAGCCAACAGCAACAAAATACTCAGGCAAAGAGGTACATAGGGCCTGGACTTAAATAATCTTGACAGACATGAAGTTCCATGACAAGGCAAAATACAAGACTCCATCTTGGATAAGGGCAAACAGGCACAAAGGAAAGGGGGTCACGAGTTAATTAGAAAAATACAAAATTTTAATCAATAAAGAGTAAAATACATAGCAAAAATAACACCAACAGAGTATCACAAAAAACGCAGGTCGAGAAGAATAGGACAATTTTTCACCTAATATGTTGATTGAGTAAAATATGCAGGATTAAATAATTTTTATTGCCAGTTAGTCAAGTATTATATATATAAAGCTACATAGCATCCATTCTAACAGGTTGTGCGTAAATCCTATGTCATAAATCAATACTAATCAAATGAA